>PVIY010022376.1:0-40945 GCA_004026745.1 Myrmecophaga tridactyla
GAATAGCTTTGTATCACCAACAATTCCATAAACCACAAAGAGAGCTTTTAAACACTGTTTGCCTATAATCTCCAAGGCAGATAGGCTTACTCTGAACACACATTAGTGTGAGTCATGCAATAAAATCCCCATAGAACCTAGTGAAAATGTCCTCCTGAAACGCTGAGTACCTAAATGGATCATATCTATGAAAAAATATGTTATATCCAGCATCTGCCTCTGAGCCAGACTGCAACATCTGATAGACTATTGGCCAATTCATTGCTTCACTGGCTTCACCGTGCAAAGTTTTGAAAATTATTTTGAGGTATACAAATTGCTTTATGTTGGAAATGCCAATGTTAGGTACACCTGATATGGAGAAAAAGTCAAATCTACAAATAATTGAAACTATCAGCTATTCCTCTCCAAGAAGACTTAAAGATCTTCAAAAATTTTTGTCTAGAAGTTGGTAGTCCTTAGCATTCAAAAAAAATACTCTATTGGAGCACAAGATTTTGCATTAAAAATTTGGCCAGTTATTCATTCAGCACATAATTTTTAAAGAACTTTTATATGTCAGGAATTATTCTAATCACAAGGGAAAGAGAGGAAGGAAGGAAGGAGGAACGGTGGGTGGGAGGGAGGGAGGGAGAGAGGAAGAAAGTTATCTCCTTCCTCAGGCACACAAATCCTAGTGGGCAAGGTAGGGTAGGATATCTGAGTCTAGCTGGAAACATTCTTCGTGGCACTGTCTATAGAATCCAGTTCCAGTAGCTACCGAAGACAAATTTTAGTACCTAATGACATCCTAGAGATACAATATGTCACCTGGGGGAGAAGAAAAGAAGAGTATTCATGTATCTTTGTATCTCCGATATGTAAAATATAAAGGTGTGTCCACTGTCATGGATGATCTTTGGATCTTCGTTAGCGAAGCACTGAGGGGTTATGTCTGAGAGGACAGAACAGCACATATGCAATCACAGCAATGTCCAGAGATAACCTTGGCAGGAGAATATCCCTCTCTTGTGTTGAGGTAGAGAGGTAGACACATGGTGAGTGTAATAGTTAGGCTGAGGTGTCAACTTGGCCGAGTGATGGTGCCCAGTTGTTCTCTTGCTGTGGACTTAAATCATCAGCATGTGAAATTCATCTGTGACTGATTACATCTGCTGTTGACTAAGGGGAGTGCCTTCTGCAATGAGTGAGGCTTAAAAGCAGAGGGCAGACGAAAGAGAAACAGCTCAGTACAGCCCAGCAGAGCTCAGCACAGCCCAGCACAACTCAGCTCAGAGCTCAGAGCTGACATAGATCCAGATGTTTGGAGACGTAGAAATGAATTGCCCCAGGGAAAGCTGTTGAAAATCAGAAGCCAGGAGGGAAGGCCAGCACATGTCCCTGTGTGCCTCCCCATATGACAGACAAAACCAGGGGAAAACCAACTGTCTTTCATCTGAAGAATTGTAAATTTATAACTAAATAAATCCCCTTTATAAAAGCCAATCCATTTCTGGTGTATTGCATTCCAACAGCAATAGCAAACTAAAACAAGAGGAAAGGAGGAAAGGGACACCTGCTCACCAGCCACAACAATGGAATGCATCTTGGTAATCCACCCTGCTTCTTACTTATCCAAATTCTAAGTTTATGTTACCAAGAGCTCATCATCACTATGAAGAAACTAGAGATGCAGGTGTGGCAAGGTTACATCTTAAAGTATTCATCTAATGGTTTTCTATGTGTTTCCCTCTGAGACTTTTCTGTCTCTAGTGCTCCAAGAGCCATTCCTAAACGTGGAGTGAAGATTCTCAGATGCATGCTTGCAGAACCACTTTCTCTGCTCCCAGAGACTAGATAAGACTAGGCTAGGGGAAGAAGACATAGAAGGTGGAATAGCCACTCAACCCAGAGAGGAAGGAAGGGCGGGAGGGACTAGGGGGCTTCCAAGTGGGTCTAACAGCGACTCCAATTGGGAGGATCAGTGGTTAAAGGAGAAGGGATTAGATGCAGGGTTCTCCTCAAGTGTGGGCACCACAGACTCACTATCTGTGGATGGCTTTCAAAAGTCCTGGAACCCCCTAAGTCTCTTGAACAGAAGGTGAGACACCTGAACATCTATGGAGTAGATAACCTTGCTCCTAATCAAGGTGCCATTGACCATCAGCAGGTGGGAGCTTCCGTGGGGTGGCAGGTAGCAGTGGATGAACCATTGATGTTATACAAAGAGGCAGGAGCCATGTGGAATCCTTTCAGGGGCTGATGGCAACAATGCCAGGGCAGCTATAAGGGCACTTCCAGCAGCAGCTTTCAGGGCCCAGCATCCATGGGGTTAGCCAGGCCAGCTGCACTCTCTGCCAGGCAGACACATCAAGGGCTTCTTCAGGACCAGTTTGATGGTGTGATTTTGGTCATCATTCCAAGTCTGGTTCTCCAACCATCCCAGGGACTCAGTAGCTATGCTATATCCTCCTTCTATTATTACTTTTTCTTTTTTTACTTAAATTAACCATAGCTAGTTTCTCCAGTTTTCAGCTGTCTGCCTAGACTAGCCACTCCCAGCAGTCAGGGTAAGGTGGCTTCAGCCACTTGGAAAGGTCAGCCCAATGACACCCCCTGATGACAGGCCTGGAATCCCAGGCTCCCAGAGCAGCCAAAGCTGTAAACAGGTGTGATGGTCAATCCCATATATCGACTTAGCTAGGCTATAACACCTATTTATTCAGCCAACCATAACCTTAGTGTTGCTGGGAAGGTATTTTGTAAACGTCGCTAACATCTACAATTAATCGACATTAAGTAAAGGAGGCTAGCCTTGACAATGTAAGTGGATCTCATCCATTCAGTTTGAAGACCTTTAAGCAAGAACTGAACTTTCTCAGAAAAACAAGAAATTCTGCCTCCAGCCTACAGCATGAAACCCTGCCCAAGAACCTCCAGCGGGGCAGCCTGTCCCATGGCTTGTCAGACTCCTCATGTGAGCCAAGCCTCTGGAGAACCCTGACTGATACACCAGCTATGGCATAACTGCTTTGAACAATGCCTCTCTGACTGTCTTATATCTTCAGAAATATCTTCTTAAAAATTACAGCTGCTCTCAGCTGTGCTGTGGAAGGCGTCATATCTGTTCCTGGGTGGAATGGTAAAGGAGAAGTGTGAACCTCCTTCCCAGGCAAAGGAGGGGACTAGCCACACTGCAGCCAGTGGCTGGTGGTTGGAGCAGATAGGAGCAGGGGATGGGGAAGGCAAAGGCTGTGGCAGGGTCACACATGGGTGACACCCCTTGAAAGTATTAGACGGCAGGGAACCTTGCAAAGGGGTGCTGGCAGGGTGGTGAGTAGGGGAGGCAGCTGCCGTGGTGTAAGCGGACAGCAGGCATTTGGGCTAATTGTAGATGCAAAGAGGAAAGTACAATTATCAAAATGTTAACGGTGGGTTTCTTTGGATGATGGATTTAAATGTGATTTTATATCTGCTTTGCACTCTGCTGTGTTTTCCAAATTCTCTACAATAACCACATATTCCCTTTGTAATCTATGTGAGGAAAGGAAAGGAAAAGGGGGAGCGGTGGTGGAGAGAGGGAGAGAAAGGGAGGAGAAGAAAAGGGAAAGAGAAAACAAGGAACATTCTCACAACTCCCACAGTGGTTCCCTGGAGAAACGGTATAGTGCCTTTGAAAATCGAACCATTTGTCTTCCTTTCTTTAGGGAAAAGTGTGACAAGCATGCCCTTGAGGAAAAAGTAGAAGAGAAAAGACAGAAGGAGGAGTCAATACTCCCCATGGAAAAGTAAGAAAGATGGTTCTTATCTGAGCCTTCAGAATCCCAGCACTATTTCCCAAAGGTGGCAACTAAAGCTGTGAACACCTGGCCTTGTGCCAACTTGGATTACTGGACCCTGCCTTGGCCCTTGCCACTTCCCCTTACTGAATGCAGCAAGCCCCTACCTGCATAAAACTGTCGGAGGGGCCCCACAGTTGGCAAAAAGTCGCTGTCTCTCTCTCTCTCTCTCTCGTTTATGCAATCAGTTATTTTGCAGTTTACTTTCTAGAGATATTGGATTGTTTATTGCTGCCCGAATGCAGCACCATTTCATGCTCCTATGCCTTTCAAAAGGTTGTTCCATTTGCTTTGTATGTTGTTAAATTCCTGCTTATTCCTCAAAACACAATTCAGATATTACCTCCTGCAGGAAATCTTCCCTGCCTTCTGGCTCGAGTTTCCGTTTCTAATATTCCCATGTTGGTGGAACGGCTCCCCCTGCATTGCTATGTCTCTGTGAATATGTGTCTCCTTATTAGACGATGTGCTCCTTCATCTTTGTATCCTGGGTGCCCAGCAAAGTACACTGTCTATATTTGCTCCCTCTTTTCTAACACTTAGAGAAACCACGAGAGTAATTTCTATTCAAGGAAGGAAATAAAATCAAGCTATTCATCCAACAAGAGATAACCTGTCAGGATTTTATACTAGCGAATATACTAACATAATCTCCATTATAGAGAAGCACAGGCAGATGGACACATATGCACACAATAACTATTTGTTGAATTGAGTTGAGAATCAATAGCATGGGTGGTACATCAAAGGATGTTCTTAACTATTTGACCAGAATCATTTACATGACAATGGAAATTATGCACATGTATTCTTGAACATCCTGGACATTTAAAAAAAAATACCTCCTTTAGAGTGGAGTACCCCAGGAGGTGATTGGTACATCTGTGAGGGTGTTTGTGGTGGTCACAACAATTAGAGAGGCACTCCTGGCATGTGGTGAGAGGGGACAGGAATGTTCAGACACCCTGCAACACAAGAGTTAGTTTCATAAATGAGAGTTATCTCATATTCAGCATGAGTTTTGAATGTCCCACTGAGAAACAAAATCACTTTTATAATTTTCTGAGCTTTTTACATATAAACTCCTTTTTATATAGAAACAAAATATTTTTTGCACAGTGTCAACATATGTGTATTTTCCAGCAACATGACTGCAATGTAAATTGAGGAGAGGGTGAATTCTGACTTGTTGGAACTGTGCTGAGAATTGTTCTCCAGTTTGCAAAACCACTTCACAGGTAAGAAAGTCCCTCATGGCATTTTGTCACTGTTGGGGACTGAATCATGTACCTCACAAAAGACATGTTCATGTCCTAACCTGCATTCCTGGGAGTGCATTTGTACAGAGGACCTTTGAAGATGTTACTATTAATGTGAAAAGAAATTTTAAAAATAGAGTTACTACGGCTGAGAGGTTTAAAGTGGAGGCAGGAGATCATTCTGGAGGTTATGCGCATGCAAACCTCAGCCAGATACCACCACAGACTGTCCAAGCATGCAAAGCCTCAAACAACAACATTCCTCAAACCCTAAGGACATCCAGACACCATAAACAAACCACAAGATAAATAACCTCCATTAACTATCTAATCTGAAGCACATCTGGAGCACTTCAGAATAGCTACCAACCACAAACATCTTATGCTACCTTCTTTTTCTCTAAAAATTCTTGCCTGGAAGCACCAAGAGGGGACATGAACAGTGCTGCCACCTGAATCCATGCTCTCAGAATTGGAATTCGAGGACTCCAAGTAAATGCCTTTGTTGCAGCTCAGTTTATTTCTTGGTGGACATCAGGTAAGGTATGACCAAATCAGAGTGGACCTTAATCAGTATGACTGGAGTCCTTATAAAGAGAGAAAATTCAGACACAGTCCAAGAAAGCCACAGATGGAGGCCAGAAGAAGCCAGAGCGGGAAGCAGGAGCACTCTGCAATGGAAGAGTGCCATCACCAGAACACGACCCACCTGGGAGAAAGGATGGCCTTGCCCACGTCTTCATTCTGGACTTGTAGCCTTCAAACTGTGAGACACTAAATGCTTGCTGTTTCAGCCAACCCACTGGGTGGTATTTTTCATAATAGTTCTGGCAAACTAAGACAGTCACAAATACAACACAACTGAATCGGTCTACATTTGGAGCTATTGCATTCTAATTACAGAAACAAGCTCTTTCAGGGTTTCAGGGCCAAGCACCTATTACTGAACATGCATTATTTTACTATAAATTACTTCCTTTTATTTCAGCTTTATACTATAGCTAGAGGATGGTACTGACTTTTTCAATATTACGTGTGCTATTTGGGAAATCCACTTTGATGTAGTAAAGTGCATTAAGGAATATTTGTTATAAAAGGGGATGCTGTATATTACAGTGTTGAGAACCACTGTATAACAGTAAATTGTATATTGTATTTAACAAGGTTGACTTGAGAAGTCCATAAGATTACACGTATAGGTACTCTCCTGATAAGACAAAAGTCCCTAAACACATAAATAACTATTTACAATGAGCATTTTCAGACAGCAGCTTTCCTCCTGAACCATCCTCCCATCAAAATAATTGCACTTTCTAAGGATAAAACCACTTTTCCATTGACATTTATTTGTATGCTGTGCTTTTCATTTCAAGGCCATTTTCTGTATCAAATTTCATGAGGTCATGTCTAGCAATGTTCATTCATTCGTTCATTCATCAGGTATTGATTAAGTGCCTTCTGGGTGCAAGGCCCTGTGTCAGCCGCCAGAGGTGGAGGGCTGAGAGGGCAGACAGGCTGACGGGAAAGACAGACATCGAACATGCAACTCCAATAGAGTATGATGAATGTTATTCTACCCGGTACAAGGTGCTGGGGGGGGGGTTGCTAATGAGGGGGGATGCGTGATGACCTCATTAGGAGTCCGAAAAACCTCCCTGAGAATGCTGCATTTGTGTTGAGACCAGGAGAAGGAGGAAGCAGTGTCTGAAGTGCCATAGATATTACACATAAAAGCCTGGGGATAGAAAGAGTGAGCTCACTGAGCTGGAAGACACAGCTCCTTTGGCAATCCCCTGTGGAAGCAGAGCTGTCTTCCCAAACCTGATCATCCAGTGCTCTAGTTTGCTAGCTGCCAGAATGCAACACACCAGAGATGGATTGGCTTTTAATAAAAGGGGATTTATTTCATTAGTTCTTCAGAGGAAAGGCAGCTAACTTTCCACTGAGGTTCTTTCTTACATGGGAAGGCACAGGGTGATCTCTGCTGGCCTTCTCTCCAGGCCTCTGGGTTCCAACAACTTTACCCAGGGTGATTCCTTTCTGCATCTCCAAAGGCCTGGGCTGAGCTGCGAGTGCTGAGATGAGGTATGCTGAGCTATCTGGGCTTTGCTAAATTGAGCTCTCTCATTTAAGCACCAGCCAATTAAGTCAAATGTCATTCACTGCTGCAGGCATGCCTCCCAGCCGACCGCAGATGTAATCAGCAACAGATGAGGTTCACATACCATTGGCTCACGTCCACAGCAACAGAACTAGGTGCCTTCACCTGGTCAAGTTGACAACTGAATTTAACCACCACATCCAGGATCCTAATCTGGAACAGCATGTTCATTATGAAAAAAACTTTTATAAAATTTTAATTAATAAGAACTTTTCACAAAACTTGGTTGGCAGCTTCATTTTTCTGTTCTCCTAATAATAGGAGAGAATTCGAATTTAAGGCATCTCTAGAATCACCATTTAAATTAAAGGCACAGGATCATTTTTTAAAAAAATAGAAGAAATATGGAAAACAATGTGACCATTTTCCAGGCAGGAGGCAACCTCCTCAGCATGACTGCAACTCAAGGAAGCAGGTGTCATGTCTTTATAGGGCCATCTGGACAGGTCCTTTTCCTCCTCTTCCTTGGGGAGAAGGTTGACAAGCCTCCAAAGGGCAGGTAGGAGAGAGATACACCTGATATAAATAAAGGCTCAAAGGGCTAAGGACAGCTGAGACTTTTTTAAACAGCAGCAGAGGCAAGAAGCAAGCAGGATGTCAGGAAAGGAAGGAAAACCCAAAAGAAAGTGGTAATAACACCATATGGCCTTTATATGTCATGTGTTGTATTTTAAATGTTGATATTTCCTTTCTTGTTCAATTCAGTGCCAACTCTCTTACCCTACTTAGTTAAATTCACCAAAAATAAAAAAACACTGAAGTTTCCTGGATTCTATGCCTGAAATTATATATAGATTCATTTTTTTTAACAGAGCTCTAAGTTGAATTGTATCCCTTCCCCCAAAAGGTATCATGAAGTCCTAACCCCTAATACCTCCGAATCTGACTTTGGAAATAGGGTCACTACAAATGGAATTAGTTAAGTTAAAATGAGGTTATATGGGGCAGGCCACAGTGCCATGCTGGAGACCCGGGTTCGATTCCTGCTGCCTGCCCGTGCCAAAAAAAAAAAAAAGATGAGGTTACACTAGTGTGGAGTGGGCCCTTAATCCAATATGACTGGGATCCTTACAAAAAGAGGAGATGAGGTACATGAGGGTGAGGGAGAATGGGGAGAATGTCATGTGTCGAAGGAGAACATGTCTTGCCAGAAGCCAGGAGAGAGGCATGGGACAGACTCGTCCCTACAGAATTCAGAGGAAGCACGGTCTTGCTGACACCTTGATTTCAGTCCTGTAGCCTCCAGAACTGCTGAGACAATAAATTTCTTTTGTTTTAAGCTAACCAGTTTGTGGACCTTTGTTAAATCAGCCCCAGGAACTAAGACAAACTGTACGCTACGTATATTCCTGTTTCTGACTGTTCTAACTAAACTGCAAAGCAATGTTAGAATTAGAAGGGAAACTCCCAATCATTGATATGAGATGTCCAGTGGATTTATTTGCGCCTACTCAGCAACAAGAGGGAATCTGGGTGGGGAGGGAGATGAATAAGCAGTCAAATATTAATAATAATAATTTAACATGAGCCTTTTCCACCATTCCCCCAGGCTCTGCTCTGAAATCCTGTAGAAAGATTGCTGATGTTGTTCATAGTAGAACTCACTTCTGCTAAGGAACAGAAAAAACTAACCAAGGGGATCTTGCTTCACCCTAAGAGGAGTAACTGTGCAATAATGTGGTAACTAAATATGACAAAAGCATTCAAACATGGCAGAACCCGTCTTCCCATGGCCCCATATGACGTACAAAGGGCCAGGAATCTTCTAAAAGGAGACTCTAGTAATGAATTAATGCTTTATTAGAATAAGAACTCACCCGTGAGTTCAAGATCTAGTGAGAACGCAGGTAAACTGAGAAGATGGCAGAATGTAAATAAAATAAATTATTTTTAATTCTTTTATTTTTCTCTGATTGGAACTAAGCAAATGGTGGAATATTATAGACACACCTGTAAACACTTGTGGCCTGTGGAGTGGGACCGAGGATGGAGACCACAATCTCTCCCCGACCCACCAACAGTGGGAATGCAGGGGTGTGCCAGTCAAGCTGCAGAGAAGCAGACCACCTGTATTCTTCCTTTTCTTATCTGACTTTCAGTGGGACTCACTCAGTCTTTGCCAAGCTGTCTTTGGCATTTTCTCCTAGGGACAATAACTAATGACTAGAGTTTTGTCCCAACCTAAGCCCTGTCCCGGCAGCCCATCGGATTCCCTCTGCCTAGCCGTGTCCGTGACTTCCCTCTCTGCTGCTCCCTCCACTTCTCCAATCCCACCCACCTCCACTCCCAGAAAGGGTAGGATGGAGGCAGTCAGCCAGCATCCCTTCTTCAGGTTTGTCTGGAGGCATCACACAGCCTACACACCTTGGGTCCCCAGAAAGGAAGCTGGTCCATTTCCCTCCCATCTACAATCAATTTACAATCAGTAAGTATTTACTGAATGCCTCCAATGTGCTAGTAGGTGGGAACAGCTGGCACGAGGATATAGGAAAAGAAAAGCATGGCCCTTAACTTTAAGGCTCTTATGCTTTACTTGAGAATGATCAATTAGCAATACAAGACAGATGCCTCACTAAAGACTTGTGTGATATCTACACAAGCTCGAATTCACAAGTCCTTCCCCTGAGCTCCCATAGCCAACAGCATGCATATGATAAATATCACTCAGTTAAGTGATATTTACTGAGTGCTGACTACCAGCCAAGCACTGTTCTCTTGTGTCAAGTAAGTACCAAAAGAGATAGGTACAATTATCCCCATTTTTCAAACAAGAAAACTGAGGCAGAGCCCAAGATCAGGAGGCTGCAATGTGGTAGACAGACTGGGCTTATGCACTGAGGCATCAGGGTCTGCTTTCCCCAGTCCTGGAATCTTTCTGCACAATATTATGGACATCAGTCTTTATACATGTCTGTTTTCCCCATTGCCTTGTCATCTCATTGGGAGAAAATGCTCATTTATTGCCTCGTACCCTTAAGGTACTGAGAAGTAGGAGGCATTATTTGATCATTGCCTACTAAATTGATCTGAGGACAGGTAAAAAGGAGCAGCCACAATGTGGAGCTGGATGGCGAATTATTAGAAGGTGAGTAACAGGATTTCAGAGCAGCAGCAAGACCAAGTGGAAAACAGATGCCATCAATATGTTAGAACTGCAATCCTGCCTGGCAGGGGGCCACCCTCCCTCCCACCAGTTCTGCTGCAGGGGAGAGCTCAGGAAGCGAGGATGGGACTAGGCTCAGCGACACTGCAGGAGGTGAGCCCACCAAGGAAGGGGCAGGTGCAAGAGCAAAGCAAGCACAGGCAAGACTCTCTCCCGCTTTGCCCTGGCATAACAGAATGACAGCCGTGGAGGCAGCCAGGACCAAAGGGGCAGTTGGAAAACAATTTTCCAAACGCTGCCTTATAGCCTATAAAAGTTGAAGCAGGCTCTAAAGTATCCAACCAACTCTGGGATTACCTTACATGAAAAGAGAATTTCCTGGAAGTAGGGACTATATGGCCAAGCTAAAAATGTGAATTCTACAGAGAAGAACCCATAGCAACATGGAAATACAACACTGATTTGAAAAGCCGCTGTTGTTCTCTCCCATGGGTACTCAACTTTTCTGACTATGGGAATGCCCTATTGACATTAAAAAAAAAAAATTCCTGGATGCCCACATAAAACAATAAAATTTTTGGTACCCACTGATGTTGAAAACATATAAAGGCAAAAAGATACTATGAATTCAGGATTATCCTTTTAAATGAATTACTGATGATGAACCTTCTACATAATTTGAAAAGGGTCATGCATATGTGAAGGAAATATGTTGTTTATTCTGTCTACCAGCAATGCTTGATGCACAAAAGGATACCCTGATCCTTTAAAATAACACTGCAGGGCCCTGGGAACCCACCACCTTCAGAGTGGAAACCACAGCTCTATACTAACGAGAGAATAAAATTCCACAGGAGATAATACAAAATTATTAAATCAAAACTGCCGTGATGCCCATGCACTAACCCCCCCTAAAAAATTTTTTCAACAAATGTTGCTGCAATAATGGGATATTTACATGGAAAGAGAATGAAATGTGACCTGCCATGCAGCATACAAAAAAAAAGTGCCATGATGCACAAATGCAGCTCTTCCCAGAAAATGAAAAATAGAGCAGCTCTTCTCAGAAAAAAAAAAAAAATGTATTTTTTTCCAGAAATGCAAATTGTTTCCTTTTAACAGGAACGCACATTTCCTTGGTTGGACTGACTCTGGGGGAGCGCAGCTGCCTGGCAGCCCTTCCTTATACAAAGCCCACAAGAATGGCTGTAATATGCCTGCCACACCATCACCACCAACGACAGCTGCCTTTTTGGGGTGAAGGTTCCAGAACACTGGAACGCTTCTCAATAATAATGTCGTCTAAATACCTTTTCCTTCCCCAAAGCAAAGGGTCCTAAGGCTATTTGGAATTTACCAACGGCGACTGACAAACCAGTCATCCCATTTGGAGATGGTTCTCAGTTTCCCCTCCTCCCCCACCCCATAAAAACACAGGGATCCCAAACCCAGCTCCGTGACAGGCAGGCTCAACAACAGCTTCTTTCATCTTTCAGGAACCTAATTTGTTGGAAGCCTCGCCAGAGCAGGATATTACTTGCTTGGCTCACAGAAGTGCCATAAGGTCTACTTGATAAATATAAAAAACAAACAAACAAAAAAAACGACCTTCTGATTTTGCAGCAGAATTCTATAAAAAAGACAAAGGATTATTATTCTGCTAAATTAGTGCATTCCAGTGGAACCAAACTAGCCTGTAAAAATTGGTGATGAAGGATGAGTGTGGGAAATTGAAATCATCCATCTGTTAAGCTGACTTTAAGATACTAGTAAAACGTGTGAGTGCTAATAAAACTCTTACATTAAATTCATAACTCAAAAATACTTGGAAGTTTTTGAAACAGGTTCCTATGTGGTAGATCTAATGTATCACTTTCAGTGAGCCCAGATGCAAAGATACAACGCTTTTCAAATAATAAAAACAACCGTTTTTATAGTACTCAACCACATCCTATTGGACAAATGACTCTAGGAATGGACCATCTCTTCAATGGGCAAGGCCTAGCAGATAATGAATATCTATAAAACATTCCTATATAGTTTCTTCTATTGGGTGAAAGTTCAGGAGGAGATATTCTGCAATTTAACATTCCATTAGGACTAGACAAACAGCAAAAAGGGAAAAGGAATGGATAAATCCTTCCTTTTTATTACTTTTAATTTGATGCCCTGGGGCATCAAATTACTTTACCCTAAATGGTTTGGGGACTTGGGTTAAAGCATGGAAACAAAGTTGTGCTAAATCACTGAGATTTGGCAACATAATGAAACTTCAAACAAGGGGCTCCACTGACTCTATAGAACAAATAGCCCACATGGCACAGTGGTTCAGAGCAAACAGTCATGGCATCTGGGTTAAAATTCCCATTCTGTTCTTAACTAGCTGTGTGACCATGGACAAGTTACTTAACCTCTCTGGGCCTCAGCTGCTTCATAGGTAGAATGGTGTGATTGTATCACTTAGGCTCATAGGGCTGTTGTTGGTCCCTTACAAGACACTGAATATAAAGCATTTAGCACAGGGCTGGCACATAATAAGTGCTCAACAAATGTTAGTTATTGCTATTTTCTAGCATAATTACTGATGACTCTTCACTGTTGAAACAAAGCCAAGACTTAGTCCTTTTCTCTTACACAAATATGTTGCCCCTCATTCCTTGTCTTTTCTCACTTGTATCTTCCTTCCCAACAGAACTGTCAGCTGGACTAAGCAATTGAACAGTCATTTAAAACTGTTTTAGAACAAATGAGGAAAAGATGAAAGACCTGGCTAGGACCTTCCATACCTTCTCTTGCAAGATAAGGAAAATGGTCCTTTATGCATCTCAGTTTCCTTTGTAAAGGGTTTGAATCTAAAAATAAAAAAAGAAAGACAGTCCGGAGGAAAAAAAAATAACACTTAATACGTCCCAGGTATTCTTCAAGATGCCTTCACAACAATCCTGTGAAGAAGGCAATATTATATCCTGTTCAAGATCACACCGCTAGTAAATGTAGGAGCCAAGACACAAACTGGAGACTTCTGACTCCAGGTAGGATATTCCTTCAACAGGAAATAAAAGCATATTAAGCCTCATTCTAATTAAGGCCCCACTTGTATGATATGCACACATGTTCCATGATGGTGCCAAGGGACCCCTTGTAATGGATGTCCTACTACCGAGACCAGCTGACATATAAAAATAAGTAAATTAAATTTGCAGACCTTGCAGGTTCTTTTCTTACAGAGCAATAAGTCTTGGGGTTGACGGTTTCTGTGTGGCCTGCCACGCCTACCAATTGATGGTAAGGAATGTACTACACTGTTCCAAGAATGAGGCACAGGTCATAGGTCTTAATAAAAGGTTTCAAGGATGAGAAGCACAGTCTCCCACTTCCCGTTATAAAACAGGCCATATGCAGCCACTTCTTTTCACCACTTCTCCCTCATCTTCCATCTTCTCACTTGGAAAAGGTGAAGAAGGCTGCAATAGCTGTTAAAGTGTTGGAGGTGGGTTTTAAGAATTTCAGATGCCTCAGGAAAAAACAGCAAAATCTGAAAGACACGAGGAAGCAACTAAATGGTTCTGAAAGGAAAGGAGATTTAAGACCATCACCAAAACAGACCTTGAGTGTGGCGCTGAGCTAAATCCCCAGTGGGAATTAAGGTCTTGTGTTGGTGCCCTCCAGGCTTACAAAGCCACTGAAGAAGAGAGTTGAGGCAACCCAATAAATCCAGAGAAAGGAGAATGCTTTCTGAAGGCCAGGCTAGCTGCCTCAGTTCACCAAGAGGCTTGGCTTTGAGTTGTATGTTGTCTTTTATTTTCAGCACTGAGTAGGTTGTACCAAGTGAAGCAAGGAAGTGAAAGAACAGACTGGAGAACACCTGCCTGGCAACTGCTACTCGCAGAGGTGGGCCAGAATAAGCCATCCATCAGGACAGGATAGACCCCTCTTTTGTAAACCCACCTTCTTATTAGTCACATAGCTGACATGAGCAAGGGAGCAGTTAATATCCAGGAAGAAAAAAACACCAAAAAAGAGATGTTTGCTAATAATGAGCCTGTATAAGGGAAATAGAGCAGGTGCATAGAAAAGGACCAGAGGCTATGTTTCAATCCACCACATCAACAGAGTGGGAATAAAGTTGGAAAACCAAAGTCCCCTGAAAACAGATTTAAAAAAGACCAATATTAACTCTTTCTCAATTGGCCATCTTCTGTGTCCCCAGGTCTCATTAAACCTCTCAAGAAGACATTCTGAACTATCAGATGTTCTCTCTACATTACACTAGAAAGAAGGAAGTCATTATATCGGAACGACCTAGCCTATGGGTGCACTCTGGGGCAGGGAGACCTGGTCTGGAATCTTAGTCCAGTTACTTATGGGCTGGGTGACTGTGGACAGGCCAAATAACGGTTCTAAGTGAGCATTCCCATCTTGTGAAATTAAGATGACAATCACGTTCTCCTAAGGAGAGTCGTTGTATGGCCTATTCTAGTATAAAGTTTATAGCCCAGTGTCTGGCATACAGCAAACCCTCAGAACAAATTAGCAACTAGTATTACCTTCTCTAGATTTTGATATTCAGGTGCCAGAGTACTCAGTCTGTTCCCAACCACATCCTATTGGACAAATGGCATATCCAAGCCTCCTACAAAATTCACTACATTGAGAAGTTCACAAGTAACTGCCCACCTCAACAAAACAACCAGATTCCCGAAAGTTACCAGATCAGAGGTTGCCAGAAAGAAAAACAGAAAGACCAGTTAAAGCAATTTAAAAATACTTAAATGCTAAACACTTATCAAAGCAGTATTTTAGGTAGTTATAACTGTTATTCAGAGTTTGATAGCATTACTGTTAATTAAAAAAAAAAAAAAACAGTGAAGATGCCATTAAAACTTCCTTTAGTGATCTCAGATGGCAACAGGAAACACCAAAGGAATACTGGCCAGTTATTAAAGATAAGCTGAGAAAGGGTAAGAACAGTATTCCCATGGGGTCAGCTGAAGTTAGACAGAGATGGTTTCCCTGTTGAAGAACAGTAGGAGGACAATCCATCTTCATGTCTACTCATCAGATCAAATCCTCAGCCGCTTTCCCTCGTTGGGAGTTTAATCTCAGTTCCAGGGTATAAAATCTCTAAAGCCCTCTTTACGGATCCAAGTGAGAGAGGGGCGTTCTGAGGAGGGTTGGAGCTGGTTTGGAAGAACTGGTTGGGCACAGCACAGTTCACATGGAAGATTCTGCCCGGGAACCATGCTGCATCTCGGGACCTTTAGCACAATTGACCCCTTACATCCCATTAGAGCAGCAGTTCTCTACTGGAGCTATTTCGTCCCCCAGGGAACATCTGGCATTTTTATGAAAATATTTTGGTTTTCAGAACTTGGGAATGGGAGACTGTCTGCTATCAATATCTAGTGGGTTTTGGCCAAGGATGCTGCCTAACACCCTGCAGTCCACAGGGCAGCCTTCCACAACAAGGGATTATCTGAACCAAAATTTCAGTAAGTGCCCAGGTGGAGCAAGCATGCATTAGACGAAGGGAGAAAAAAAGGGAAACTGTCCCAGGTTATCAGTAAGAAGTGCCATGTAGCCTGTTCTGTGGATGCTCTCTATGTAGTTACATCCCAAAACAAGTCATTTCACATTCCAGGCCTATTATTAAAGCTCGTAAATATCACTAAACTAATTTAGAAAAGATCTGGTTGACAAAGCTTTAAAATTATTTGCCTTTTTTGCATTTGACAATAGTTACCCTTCCCCTTCTCTCCTTAGGGAAAATAAGAAAACAATTGTCTATATTAAAACCAGGGTGGGCTCTCTGATGGGAACGCACATTGCCCATGTAACGTCAATCCTACTGAGTTCTTAGTCAGAAATTTATTATATGGCATACACTGTAAAGTCCTATTTTAGAGGCAGATAGACATGCAAGCACACACATGAAGTTTGTGGCAGTTTGAAACTGTATGTACCCCAGAGAGGCATGTCCTTAAATTTAATCCATTCCTGTGGGAATGGATCCATTATAAATAAGACCTTTTGAGGAGTTTATTTCAGTTAAGATGAGACCCACCTCATTCAGGATAGGTCTTAATCCTCTTACTGGAGTCCTTTAAAATGGAATGAATATATACATAGAGAAAAAGCCACGGAAGAAAGAAGCTGAAATCAATGAACCCCAGAAGAGAAGGGGGAGACCAGCAGACCATACCATGTGGGGGGATCACAGGCAGCCAGCCTGCAGGAAGAAAGCTTTGCCTTGATTTGAATATTTTCTCAGCCTCAAAATTCTAAGCTAATAAATTCCCATTGTCCCAAGCTGAAACAATTCATGGCATTTGGTTTAATCAGTCTAGAAAACTAAGAGTTGTAAACTGAACTTCACCAAGATCATATCTTTTCTAAACTACTAAAAGGCAGTCGTTTCTTAGACCTAAATATCTAGTTCCCTCCCTGCTCCCTCTCCCTGCCTATTTGGGTGCAATGCTGGTATGTATAATTGATACCCCAATGAATGTTTTCACTACTCATAGGAACAGAAAGCTGAAGTCACACCTACAGAACTGAAAATAACACCCGCTTTCTAAAACAGGGATTTTTATCTCCTTTAAATAATAATTATTTAAAGTTAACCCCTTTGCTGCTGGGTGTGAGCTCAAAGACACCTAGTGAAACACTGAAGTCTCCTGCCAAGTGTGTTCTCAAATGTCTTTCCCCAGCACCCACCAGGCACAAGGCAGAGTAAGTGCCTCTGGTTCTCACCACCCATCCTTCCTGCAATACAAAGTGATTGATCAGCCCACTAATTGAACATCCTTAGCAGACTGAGATTGTTATCACCCTGTCTTAAGCATTTGACAGGCTCTAAAGTCCCCAAGTAATAAATTGAGGATAATGTGCTATTATTTATTAGCTACACCCAGACTCCTTTGGCTCCAAAAGGTAAATAAACATTTCTGCCTTATCCTTGAGGGAAAAAAGGCCAAAGAAGGAAAAGAGTATCCTTTGGTTTCAGAGGAAATATCAGAAAGCCTGCTGATTCACTAGATAAAAAGAGGCAGCTGCTCCCTACTAGAATCCAACCTCCAACTCAAAGCCAGAAAATGGGATCCAATCCAAAATTTGACCATCTCCCCTAAGGCATCCTATCCAGTGATGGTCAGCCTAGCCTCACAAAAGGGCCAGCCCACGGCAGGGGACAGAGAGGCTGCTGTGGAGCCTGATGTCAGTCTGCCTAATCCCAAATAAATACCCTTGCTAATGGCCCAGATATCCCCCTGGAAATCCAGGAAGAATTATTTTTACTTTATGTTGTATAAATATTTATAAATCATCTCCAAGAATTAATGTGGTATATTCAAAAAGCTTAAAGTCCAAATTGACTTCATAGAGGGAAGTAATGTATCTGACCACAAGTGTTTTCCTGCCCACATGGAAAGGGCTAAAGCAGGATTACTGGTTCTAGTGCAGGCCCTGCCATCCTCTCATTGTAAGGCTCAAGGCCAGTTCCTTTACCAATCAGGGGCTCCATTTTCTCAAATGTGAAATGAGCAAGTCTCACTATAGCGGTGTCTCCAAAGAAATATCAGCAGATCAACTGTAGAGGGCTGAACGGGGGCTCCTCAAAGATACGTCCACATCCTAATCTCGGGAAACTGTGAATGTGACCTTAGTTGGAAAAAGGGTCTTCGGAGATGTAATTAAATTAAGGATCTTGAGATGGGGAGATCATACAGGATCACCTGGATGGGCCCTAAATCCAATGACAAGTGTCCTTACCTGAGGGAGGCAAGGCCTACAATGTACAGGTTTTGTACATTGGAAAGATGGAAAGGTTTTGTAATGGATGTTGGTAAAGGTAGCAAAACATCTGGAATGTAGTTAACACTGAAATATATATCTGAATGTGGTTAAAAGGGAAAATGTTTGATTATATATGGTAACAGATTAAAAGTTAAAAAAGAAAAAATCCATGGAACTACACTACCCAGTGAACCCTAAGTCAAACAAACCACAGATTATAGCTAACAGTACAGTTAATTAAAATGTGCTTTCCTCATTGTAACAAATGTTCCACACCAATGCAAGGTGTTAATAATAGGGTAGTATTGGGAATTTATGCATGATTGTTCTGTAAACCCACAACTTCTCTAATAAAGACCAAGTGAGGCCAAAGGAGACTCTAATAAAGACCACGAGGCAGGGATGGGAGTGATGTGACCACCAGGTGAGGAATGCCGGCAGCCACCAGAAGCTGAAAGAGACAAGAAGTGGTTTCTTCCCCAGAGCCTCTACAGGGAGCCATGGTGGACTTCTGCCCTCCAGAACAGTGAAAGAATAAGTTTCTGTTGCTGTCATCCTGGAGTGGGGCCCAGGACAGATCTCAGAAAATATGTACTTTACATTACTAGAGCTCATCAACTTTCCCATTCCCTCCCCTTCCTGGAGATCAAACAGTGCATTCCACAGCCCCCTTTGCAGTTGGGTGGGCCTTGTGACTAGGTTAGGCCAATGGGTTGTGACTGGAGGCCAAAGCTCTTAAGAGCCTGTGTAATGCCCAGCTCTCTTCTCCTAAAGTAGCAAACCCTAAACTTTGGAGAGTCACCCAGGCTGCTGCAGACCTGGCAGGAATGAGAATCAGTTGCAGTTGTTTGTTACCATAGCACAAGCGCCAAGATCCTGACTGATCCAAAGATCCCAAAGGCCACCTGATTCTACAACAAGAGGAAGGGAGGACAACTTCCCTATAAATGGCCAATGTGGCTGGCAGTTAGTTGACACCTGCAGCAGGTGCTGTCATTTGCTTACTCCCCAGTTCTTCTTTGCTAACAGAATTCTAATTTTATTCATAAAAGCAATGTACTCAGCCCCAGGGGATGAACCACGATTCCTCTAGGTCAGTAGTTCTCAAACTTCAGAAGGCATCGGACTTACCTGGAAAGCTTGATAAAAGACACACTGCTGGGCCCTAACCCCAGAA
Organism: Myrmecophaga tridactyla; assembly: GCA_004026745.1. NCBI lineage: Eukaryota > Metazoa > Chordata > Mammalia > Pilosa > Myrmecophagidae > Myrmecophaga > Myrmecophaga tridactyla. The sequence continues at coordinate 19,313 of PVIY010022376.1, forward strand.
TGCAAGAATTTGTATTTCTAGCAAGTTTCTAGGAGAGGCTGATGTTGTTGGTCCATACTTTGAGAACCCCTGGTTTAGGTCAGTCTTAGCAATCCCATTCTTCTTTGTCAGATGCTTACTTTCCTTACAGGTGGGGGTAGTCATGTGACCCAGTCCTGGTCAATGAGACATAAGAAGTAGTCTGCAGGAGAACTTCTGGGAACGATTTTTCTCCCATAAAAAGACAGCCCATTTGCCTTGTCTTAAATGTGGTGTGTGAGACACTCTTGCAAACACGAAGTGACAAGCATGAGGATGAAAAACCAACATGCCAAGGAGAGCAAAGTAGGAAGAGAGAAAAACCTAGATACACTTAGCATTGTGGAGCTGATGCACCAAACCTCAAATGACATACCTCTAGGCTCCTTGCTAAGTGTTATAATTAAATGTCTGTTTAACCCGTTGTGGACTAGTATTGGAGGAATGTTTTCTCTCTCTCTCTCTTTAGTTTTTGGCCTTATGTTCCTTGTTGGAGGAGCTTCAGCTACTATAGCACTTGAGGCCTTTCTCCTCACCACTCATCCAGACAAAGCCCCGGAGAATTTAGCAGAAGGGATTGAGCAAGTTCAACTCAGGCCGCTTCTTCTCCCATTTGGAAGCCATCTTCCTGTAGAAGGGTGCACTTTGTTTTGTTCTCCACGACACATCAAGGTTCATGGGACAGAGTCTGCCCTTGTGGAGGACATCTGTACTGTTTATGACAGAGGAGGTGTGGGAGGCAGAATTTCTAAAATGCCACCCAAAGATGCCCCAGCCTAATCCCCAGAACATGTGACAGGATAAGCTGTCACTCTCATGATTATCTTATGTTACACGGCCTCGTTGACCTCCAGATAAGGAGATACCTGGGGGGAACACCTGATATAATCACACAAAAACTTGAATGAGTTTGGAAGCAGGTTCTTCCCCAGATCCAGAGCTTCTGATATCCTAAGCATAGCACCCAGCCGAGCCCAACCAGACTTCTGACTTACACAACTGCGAGATAACAAATGGGAGTAGTTTTAAGCTTCTGTGTTTATGGTAGTTTGTTACACAGCAATAGAAAACGAATGCAGGGAGGAAGTCCTTCTAACTCAGGGTAGAATGGTTAGAAAGCTCTTTTGGACTCAGAGTTAAAGCCACATTCTCCAAACAGCTTATCAGCAATGACTCCCATGTTGATTTCTCAATTAATTCTGAACTTCAAAAGGAAGAAAGAGTTTTTATTCCAATTGCCCCAAGAAAACCCCAACAGTCAGTATTGGGCTACTCTGGAGCCAAGAGCATTCCTAAGTCATACAAGCTCCAGACCCCCAACCCCCAGCAATTCTTTAAAAGGAGCTCAGGACCTGGAATGTGTTAGAAGGACCCAAACCAGGGTCACCTCAGCAGACAGGTTTCCAGACAAATGATTTTATAGTCTATCGTTACAAGAAGAAAAACCTTTTTTTCTCCCTGAGAGCTGAAGAAAAACATAGTCAACGGGGAGAAAGGCATAACAATCACTGAGTGACTGAAAAAACAAAATAAAAATAAAAAAGAGAACCTTCTCCAAGAGAACAAAAAATTCACAACCCCAAGTTTGTGTCAGTTTATACAATATTCAGTTCTCAAAAACCAGCTAAGGGTAACTGGCGTTTTAGATGTAGTTTAAATGAATGGCAAAGAGATTTGAGATTTCCTGTCTAACTTTACACATGGCAAACAAAGTGCAATCATATGAATTTTTTGTATATTCAGGAAGCATGTTTATATTCCTCCTGGAACTAAGTCACCCCTTCTAATAGCACCTTCCAATGTTCTGCAAATGAATATGTCATGTGCTGCCAATTTGATAATATAAGGCTGTCTCGCTTCCTAAAAGACTCCTAGTCTTTGATGGCACCGCAAGGAACTGAGTGGGCCATCCAGCATAAAAATGAAATGTGAGATTTTAAGGGTCTGTCTCAGAGTGAGTTGAATGATCCACTGGAGAGGCAGCTTTAAGGAGAAGGAAAACCCTCCCTATTCACTGTCTGAAATTCTTCAGAGAAGACCCCCACATTTGATGGCAGATGGAGTCAAACTGATTGCAACCTCTTCCCTCATTTAGGATACAGTAACTGAAATATTCAGCTAAAAGGGGATTTCAAAAGCTTTTAGCCCAATCCTTTCTAAGGAAACCAAGATCTAGTAAAGCTATATAAAAATTAAGAGTCAGATCAGTCATTTCTCCATTTGAATCCTGTCCTTCTGAACGTTCAATTGCAAGGTTTATTTTTCTCCAACACCGTAACTTGATGGCTAAAAGGGTACCTCTTTGAAATGGCTCTTGGAGACAGGGTTGCCATCTCTAGATTAGAGGACCTCAACATCTGAGAAGCAGAGGCGCTGAGCACTGATGGTTTCCATGGTGACCACCGTGGAGCCCGGGGGCGTGATCTAATGAGGCCAGCTGGCTAGCCAGCTCTTATGGAGTAAAGATGTGAAACGTTCCAGGAAAACTTCACGCCACTGAGGTAAGTGGGATAAAACCTAAATGGGCAGCAAGCCTGCCAACAAGCACTTCTCTTGGGAGACAGACACTTCAGCAGCTCTGAACTCTATAGGCCTGGCCCTTTACCAAACTCTTTTCCAACCATTATTTCATTTAATCATTACCGAAACTTTATAAAGTACACTCAAATTCTATCCTTTTACCCGATAAGTAAACTGAGGCAGCTCAGTCAGAGTCACTGAGCATATAAGTGTAGTGCCTTATTCCTCCCACTCTACTTTAATAAGCCCTCTGAAGCTGCTTGATTAGGGAGTGTCCTTGCTTCCTTCCTCTGAAGATAAGCATAAGCTGTGATTTTAGGGATAGACAACCTCTGACTGCAAATTAAAGAGTTTTTGTCTCAGAGGAAGAACAGTACAACTTTAGCTCTTCTGCAATCTATCTTTGCTCATCATTGCTAGATTCTGGAAAAGATCTCAAAATGTCATATTTAAATATTAAGTTATCACAAGAAAGAAATCCCTGAAGAAGTTTCGAAAGATTTAAGAATTAGGTGAACAATGAAAAAGAGAACAGAAATGACCTTACACAAGCAAAACAAGGGTTTTGTTAAATTATATGAATGGGTGTGGGCTAAAGGGTATTAGGAACTCAAGTCCAGTCACCACTACTCCCCATGCCTGTCACTGCTGCCTAAATGCCACATTTAGTAAATGAATATGAGTTGAGATTTTTGTACCTTATTTAATGGTAAGTATTCCCCAGAGGAAAAAATTATTAAACCAAATGAAATCACCAACATTTTAGTATGAAATAGTATGTTGGTACATTATAACTGAACTAGCACTCATCAGTGAGAGGAGGGAGAAGGAAGGCCCATGAGGAAACCCATGCAAGGCAAAGAGCAGTGCGTGGAGAAGACAGGCTTTCCCAAGATGTCTTAGAAACAAGGATTAGCCTGAAGACACTGTGCTTGGGAATAAAATGGAGTTAAAGAGTTCCTATAATAAAATGGATGGATATACAGTTCTCCATTGCAAATGTACTAAAGAACCCATCTTCCATCTTCAAGGAAAAAGTGAGTATGCCTCATCTCTTCAGAAAATATTTATTGGAAAATCCATACTTTTAAACTTTTATATCATGATTTCAGAAATACCACTCGAAGGTAGAAAACTACTCAAGAGAGGGGTTTTGAGCACAGTACCTCTGACTGCCACTGGCCAAAACAGAAAATATGATCATGATATTAAACCATTCCATTAAAAACATAAGACAAACTTTATAATTCCCTCTGTATTCTGCCAGACTAAAGTCAATTGGATCACAGTGGCTAGGGTTTAAATAGATATAGTACTCACTCGAAAGACCTTCTCCACTCTTGTAATGCTTTTCCCAAAGATGGTTCCAAGTTGGTCTCCAATTCCAGCCAATAAGAAACCAAAGAGCGGAATTCCAAAGATGGCATATAAAATACAAAAAATTTTGCCTCCTTCGGTACTTGGAGCAATATTCCCATACCCTGGTGAGAAATATTAAAAAGAGAAAGGGAAAGTCATAAGATGGCAGAAAAATTATTGAATTGAACCAAAGAACATATAGACTTCTCCTTTTTAAAGGTTTCTACATCCCCCCAATTCATGACTCTTAGGAAATAGAACTTCATTTCAAAGGCCCTTTAAAATTTAGAACATCCTTCCACGGCTTCTCTTGCTTCTCTCCTTGTAAATAGTTGTAAGGAGATTTAGGTTTCCTGGTTCTTTATATATTTAGTTAGATTACATTTTAGGAAATTGGTGGCCACTCAGAATTGCATTTCTGATGGAAAATGAGACTGTCCTCTTCAGAAGCACCAAATACATCATGGACTCGAATAGACATGTCTAGTTTAAAGAAACCTGAACCACATCTGAAACATATTCACCAACGACTTATTTATTTGAAAGAGCTTCTCCTTTACAGTCTTATTCCATGAGCAACCCCTCCACCTAAAGACAGATTGTGATTGTCTTCAACATTTGTCTCCCTAGGACAATGGGTGCTCTGCCTTGAGAAGGATATGTGAATTGAGAAAGGACCCATGAATCATAGAGCCCTCACCTGGGAAGCCTGAAAACACCAAGGAGTGAAAGAGGGAAAACGTGCCTCTTTTCCCCACTGACAGTGAAGTTTAGCTCTGCCAGGCTCTTTCTCTCCTAACTGGAAGCTTCACATCACCTTTGAATCCTGCCTCTCCTCCCAAACTCTCCTGTACAGAGTATAATGGGTGCTAAGTAAATGTTTGCTGAGGAAATGGATGTTTGAATACAAGAGAATCTTTTCATAGTCAGGTCTATTAATATGTAGTTCAAAGAGTGCTTTGAAAGCACCAACATCTGCATTCTTAAGAGTTTTGCAATTACATAAATAACTTATGCATAGTGAGTGTTATGCCTGTCTCCCAAAATCAATCTACTGAAATAGGTTCTACTTTATATGGATGAGGCTAAGAAAAGTATTATTGGAAGAAAAAGGCTTATAGCATTAACACACTTTATAGAGAGATTAGAGTCTAAACTAATTGATATGCATTTTCATGCCAATTAGTATTACAATATTATACTAACTAGCGTCTAGAGAGTTATCTAACTGTTTCCCAAATTAGGAACTCATGTGGGGCCAGTTTCTGAATCCATGCAATGGGGAGTCACTCGGCTCCTGGTTATTGGCATGAGCAAAGAAATAATGTTATACAGTAAAGAACAGTAAAGCACATTAAAGAATAATGTTGATGATTAGTCCATCAATCATCCTCCTTCTGGCCTGGAAAACTCACTGTTTACTTCCTGCCTTTGAGTATGACTCACCTGGCTATTTCCTTTTCAATTTCTGTTCACAACCACTCAAGCATCTTATCATAAATTATCTAAATTACAGTTTCCATTTCTTAAATGAGTGCCTTCCTAATCTTGCATTTCTTTTACTCACCACCATTTTAATTTAATTGTGCAAAAATTGCTCTTGCAACTTTGTCCAGGTGCTTTCAAGAGCCCAGATAAATGCATTTTTCTAAGCCTTCCTCTCTAAAATAATCTGACTTACATTAATATAGCTTTATTGAAGAGGAAATAAAAGTGCCCTTAATACTGTTTTAGTTTGCTAAAGCTGCGAGAATACAATACACCAGAAATGGATTGGCTTTTATAAAGGGGACTTATTTAGTTACAAATTGACTAATTTGGGTAAGCACACAATGGTGTCTCCTGGCCTTCTTTCCTGGCTTCTGGGTTCAAACAGCTTTCCTGGGGACATATCCTTTCTGCATCTCCAAACATTCAGATCTGTGTCAGTTCTGAGTTCTGAGCTGAGTTGTGCTGGGCTGTGCTGAGCTCCACTGAGTTGTCTCTCTCCTCTCAGCTCTTATTTTAAGCTTCCAGCTAATTAAATTAAATGTCACTCATTATGGAAAGCACTCCCCTTAGCCAACCACAAATGTACTTAGCCAAAGATGAAATGGACTTAAATCATCTATGTCCATTTAAATCCACAGCAAGAAAACAACCGGGCACCATCACCTAGACAAGTTGACACCTGAACTACTACAGTGTCCATCCCTTGTCAACTTGGCAACTGTACACATCACCTTAAACCATACTTAATCTCTAAATAGAAAACAATAACAGGTGTATTTCTGCCTATCAATGCTCACCTATCCTGCATACAATGCACTAATCTTTCCATATACAAAATACATTCATTTTATCACAATATCACAAAAATCTTAAAACATTTCATTCAGTAGCAATACAATACAATACCAACTCAAAAAATAGTACAAATCTCATCAAACTCAGTTACAGGCATGGTCTGTCTTAAAGCAAAATTCTACTCTGGCTGTAGAACTGTGACTGTAGAGCAGGTTATCTGCTTCCAATATACAAAGAAGGAATAGTCACAGAATAAGTGATCCCATTGTCATAGAGAAAATTGGAGGGAAAAAAGGGGTCACCAGACCCAAATGATTCCAAAGACTTGCAGGACAAACTCTATTAAATTTCAAAGTCTGAGAGTCATTCATCCTAGGGGCTTTAGAAAGCAGCAGTCCCATCCTTTCCAAGGGCCTACATAGCAGCCCTGTTCTCTCTAAATGCAGGGATAAGGGTGGCAGCATTGGAGAACATTGGAGAAACCACCTTTTTCTTGGACCCACCCTCCTCAAGCATCTGGGTGGTACCTGGATTCTCTGCCATCTCTGGGCCACACACTCAACCCCTTCAGAAACATGGAGTGGCAGCCAGGCTTCCCCAATTCCTGGAGAATGTGCTCCACCCTCTCCAAGCCCTGGGGCACCAGAACTCTTCCTCGACGTTGAGGAAGAAGGTGTGCCCTCTACTTCCAGGGCAAACTCACCCCCTCCATAAACACAGGCAGATCAGCTCTCTTGGGCTGAGGTTTCTTGGCCTCAGAACTTAGATTCCATCTTTCTGCTTCTGAGGTTATTTTCCTTCACCCTGTCCCTTTTAGTCCAGACTGGCTTGGTTGTGTTTATACACATCTTGCAAAAAAATTGTTGACTTGGCCTGCAGCATACAGGGGTCAAAGCCATCAGACAATAGGACTTTCCACAAATCCTTTCTGGATCACATTATCACCAATCCTGGCTTGTCCTATAATGACTGACTGGTTCCATGTTTGATTAAATTCTTACATGGGGCACTATTACCTAGGGTCTCACTTTCAGGAAGCCCTGAATTTTCCAGATCATCAATTTTTGGTTTCTTTGTAACCAAGAGTTTAGTTCTTAACCTATCCCTCTCTTGTCATATTTTACTATAAGCTGCAAGGAGAAACCAAGGTGCATTCTCTGCACTCAGTTTGGAAATCATCCCAGACAAGTATGCCAGATGATCACATTCAAACTCTCCCTCCCATCCAGCTGCAGGAATCAATTTTGCCAAACTTTCTACTTCTAAACAAGGGTTGCCCTCCTTCCAATCTGCAACAGAAGTATCTTTAGAGTTCATATTTTTACCAACAATCTCTTCAAAGCTATCTAGGCTTTCTCTATCAAGCTCCTCACAATTCTTCCAGAATCCTCCCCTTCTCTATTTAAAAAGCCATTCCAACATGTTTGGTATTTGCAAATGCAGCAGAATTCCACTTCTGGTACCAAAATCTGTTTTAGCTTGCTAAGGCTTTCAGAATGCAATACACAAGAAATGGATTGGCTTTATAAAGGGGATTTATTTAGTTACAAATTTACATTTCTTCAGAGGAAAGGCAGTTGGCTTTCCTCTGGTTTTCTCTGTCGCATGGGAAGGCACGTGGTGATATCTCCTGGCCTTCTCTCCAAGCTTCTGGGTTCAAATGGCTTTTTCTGGGGCATGTCCTTTCTTCATCTCCAAACATCTGGGTCTGTGTTAGCTGTGAGCTCTGAGCTCAGTTGTGCTGTGCTGTGCTGAGCTGCTGCTGAGCTCTCTCTTTCCTGACCTCTCTTTTTTAAACCTTCAGCTAAGTAAATTAAACATCACTCATTGTGTAAGGCAATCCCCTTAGCCAACTGCAGATGTAATCATCCATAGATAAATCTCACATGCTGATGATTTAAGTCCACAGCAACAGAACAACTGGATACCAACCTAGTCAAGTTGACACCTGAACCTAACTACTACAATCACTTCATTTCATGAAGTTTTATGGTAATTCATGGAAACATGCTAATAACTTGTGGAAATACTTAAGATTCTGGCTTGACTCTGTTGTAATTGCCTGATTGTCATCAGGGAATATAGGTTTCTCAGAAAGAAACAGATTGCAGACATAGGCAAACAAATTGAGGATTTGAAACTGCTGAATAGCATCTTATCAGTCCTGATAAGCACTGGATGCCCTTCCTCCAGCTTTCAGAGAGGATCCACCCTACCTCCACTGTTGATGGAACATCTCCAGTATTATCCAAGAAGAACAGGAAAGAAGTGAAAAGATGGGGACTCCAGTTGCAACTCCACCTTCTACTACCTAGTTGTCCTCTGACTCACTTAACCTCTCTAAATACTAGTGTTCATGGAGGAACTCAGGAAAATGTGAAAAATCAGTGAACTGTAAAGAACTATACTAATCAAAGTAGTAGTAGTATTATTACTATAAAAACTGATTTATTATTAATTGAGAGTTTCACAGACTAGAACACTAAGATAAAATTAAAGCAAAGCTTTTTGATAAGGGCACCAGTGATTTAATAATCAAGTAAGTCTTCAAATATATTTAAGGCCATCTTTCTTTGGTAACTCATTTCATAGCAGACATAAAGTAATTCCATGCTTGACTAAGGTTACACATTTTGTGTGCATGCATGTGTGTTTTGTGTGTCTGTGTACACATGTCAATGTACACTACAGTCTCAGCTCTCATTCTGCACCCCCTACTTCTGTTGAAGTCTCTTTATATAAAGAGACTTCTCCAGTGTAATCCTCAACTCTGTCCCTCTGGGAACATTCCAGAGCTTACATTTTGGAGCTCTGCTCTGCTACAATGGGAAGGGCACATTCCTAGATTTTTTAGGCTAGTTGTGCCAACTTTATTTGGCTGCCCTGCCCATTCTTCCAGAATGCCTGGTAGAGTTTTGAAGTAAGGTTTCAAATTGTTGTATGTAGGCTTTGAATTAGAGACTACAAATTCCTGTTCTAACTCATCTACTTACTAGCTCTAAGACTTTGGGCAATTGTTTAATTCATCTATAAATGGGCTATTAACAGTATTTACCTATTAATTAAATGAGATTAAGTGAGTCAATACAAGTGAAGTATGATGCAGTAGGCACTCAAAAAGTATTCACAATTATCATTTTGCCCCGTGGGTTTTTGTGGGAAGGAACAGTTTCTGAGCAATATACGTCCAGGAAAACTAAGCCATGGAAGAAAACAGAAATCAGTTCCTATTTTCCCTCTAGTAACTCCACTGTTCTCCCACAGCACCAAGACAAGGGACAAAATGTTTGCATCTCAGCCTGGGTTGGCTCAATTGTTTGGGTGGTCCCATGGCTGGATTTGGGGTGTGGGGGCAGTTGGGGAGCAGCAGAGGCTGGAGAAATGAGAAGGTGGTAACAGAGGCTTTCCTTCAGGTAGAACAAGCTGGGAACATTAGAACTGGATATAAATAAAGCAAAAGGAGCTCAAGAAGCTCTTTCCACCAACTGGCTTCTGATGACTTTCCTTTCAGCAGGAGATGACCATCCCAGCAAGTACAATCACATGAACCAAGGAGAGGTTCTTACAAATAACCACGACCATGGTGGGGCTTAGCTCTGTTAAATCCTGGCTAGAAAATAATTCCAAACTTTTTATGAAGAGAAAGTTGGTGGTCAAAAGAAAACTCATGCCTGAGTAGCACACATACAATGCTTGCATTTGCTAATTATGTGCCACTGTTAAATCTTTGCCAAACTAGGTGCAGTTCCATTCTGGTTGCTTGGCTAAGGGTATGAGTCTAGAACCAGACTTTATGCAGGGGTGGCTTTATGGGTGTGCAACCAGTGCAAAATTTAGAAGGGGCCTGCACTGGTTTAATGCTCTGCTGCAGCCACTTTGATATTTTTAATAACTTTTTTAACAAGGGACTGCATTTTTATTGTGCCCTGGGTGCAAAAAAAAATTGTAGCCTGTCCTGGAAAATGAAGCCAGGCTCTATTGCTTATGAAATGTGAATATTTGGGCAAGTTACTTAACTTCTCTGGGCCTCAGTCTTCTCATCAGTAAAATGAGGATAACAGTACCTACCTTATGTGGCTAATGTGAGGATTAAATGAGATAATGTTTGTGGTGCACTTTGCATAGCAACTGGCACATAGAAAGCACTCAGTAAATGTTAACCACAATGCTATTTTCAAAGCCATGAAGTAAACATCCAATCCAGTGCAGTTACTTTGGCAAGTATAACCTTGAATTGACATTGCCACACAAGCGATCCAGTCATTGGGTGCCACCTGGAACCTGACCAGGGGATGTCTTTAATGTAGGTCTAGCCAGGGCACTCAATCAGAAAATGCCCCCATGACGATAATCTAATCGCATTTCATAGCTCTTGGTAAGAACTTAATCTTTTGCTGCCCTTCCACAAATGATGGTTTGTGGAAAAGCATGTTCTCCCAGGAATGAGTGTGATTCCTCCAGCTTAGAAAAGCTAGCTTCTGGGGGAGTGAGGGAAGATGCAGTTGCAGAGTCAACAACAACGGACAGGAGAGGCTTTTCCACATCAGAATCTGTTCCTGAGAAAGAAGACAGGGTGCAAAGAGCTTCCACGAAGACCAAGCAAAGCCTGATTTTCCTTTTGGCGAGGCTACTGGTTTTGAGGAAGTGCCTGAATGTATTCCCTTTTGCTGTACACTTGTAAATCTCTGTATGTATCTGAAGATGAGAAAAACTTTTTTAAAAGGAAGTGCTTTGATATCTGTACATAAGGGACCACTGATACTGAGCATTCTCTCTGCTTTTCAGGAAACACTGCTGTTCTTACAATATCCCTATACACATTCTAAATAATGAATACATTTTGTGTGTCTGAAAAGTATATTAACCTCATTATCCTCAGAAGAGCTTTCTGGAAAACAACTTAGTGAGCCTTTAAAAGGTCCATGCCCTTTGACACACCAATCCCTTGGGAATCTCACCAAAGGAAACAACCAGAGATGAAGACCACACTTCATGCACAAAGGTTTCCATCTTGATGTGACACGATTACAAAGCCAAAAAACAGCCCAAGCCTCCAGCAACCTGTGATTATGGAGTGAATAGTAGATCCAATAAAATCCATCAAAGGTTATGTTTTCCAAAGACCTTCAGTAATATGGAGAAATGTTTATAATATTATCTCACAAATTATATGACCCAAGCCAAGTATGTATTTGTGTATTTCACAACTGATGAAAAGACAGCTCCTTGCCTCTAGCTGCTTCATTGCCTGACTCCAAAATTGTAGAAAATTTCTCAGGAAGAACTGGAAGAATTATTGAGCTGTGAGTTTTCTTATAAGCCTTGCTACCATATGTGATAAATGAATTAACCACTAAGTAATTGGAAAAGAAATAATTTTCCCACCTCATTATTCTTACTCACATTGTACTAAGGTTATCTTTAGAATTCTCAAACTGCATGACTTTGTAAAGAGCCTCCACACTAGAATTTAGCCAGCTAAATGGGTTCAATCTATAATATGCTAATTTTAAATTATGAGAGAGGATGAGAGGGAAAAAATAACAAGGACCCAATCTCTATGCTTAACGCTGCACCATGATACTAGAGTGCACTTGTGGTTTGGGGTAGATTTTACTTTTGTTTTCGTAGTAGTTGCTTGTTCCACATCCACCCTCCTTCTGGCTTTGGGGAAGTCTCCATCTCTATCATCAGTGTGACACAGTGACCTGTCTCCCACTTTGGAGGCACCTGCCTCCCAGACTGCCAGGACCCAGGCACACCTCGATGCTTATCCAGTAAGACAGGTCTGCCTAAGACTTTAAATCACCATCAAGGAGGAGGTGACTACAGGGCCAGCTCAGGCCAGGCATTGGCCATGGAGATCAAAGGATACTTACTGGCCTTCCATGATCTTTCACACGTTAGTGTGTATTAGCTAAGATTTTTTTTTTTGCAAATGATAGAAAACCCAATCGAGACCAGATTAAACAAAAAAAAGAATATGTACTGATCCCAGTAAATAGAAGCAGAGATAACATTTATTTCTTATTGCGTCATGGGCATCTCAATACAGAGCTCAAATGATATGAGCGGGAATCTATTTATCCTTTGGTCATTCTGCTTCTTTATTATTAGCTGAATTCTAGGGAAAGCAAACCATCAAGGGAAGAAAATGGCTGGCAGTGTCCTAGGCTTGTCTCTTTCTGGATTTATATCTAGTAACAAAGAGAAGAGGCCACTTCCCTCAAGAGTAAAACAAAAGCCCCCAAATTGATATTATTATTAGCTTAGTCCGGATCATACTTCCATCTCTGAACTAAGAATGGTGGTTATGGGAATGCAAGGTGCTGGATTTCTTACTTTAGACAAAGTGATCCTTCCCCAGGGACCTGGGGACCAAGAGTAGGGAAGAGGGCCATTGGATTCTAGTTATCAGTACACAAATAAATGCAATGCATGCCAGGCAATAGAATGCACAGAAGCTCACTAAACAGAGTAAGAGTCTTTTCACAAACTCAAAGATTCCAGGTGAACTCATAAGAAAAGGGCAGAAAATGTTACACGTGAAATGCTCCCCAATTACATAATATAATATGGGTCATTATACGCAGTTGTTCATAAAATCAAGTTCTTGGAATCCTAACTGATTGAAACAAATACATCTTCAACATGCACTTCAATGTAGATAAGGTGTTTTACAATGTATTATACATGCCGCTAATTTAGCCATTTCATAAAACAAGAAAATTTGGATTTCCCTTTTTCTTTCTTCTTTAATATACAGCTGTGATGGTTAAGTTCTGGTATCAACTTGACCAGGCCGATGATCAGTCAGTTGATTGCATCTGAGGCTGATTACATCCATGATCAACTAAGGCTCGTCTCCCAGAAAACAGATAATCCAATCAACTGCAGGATTTTAAGCAAGGAGAAAGGCTTTTTCACTGCTTCTTCAGCCAGCAAGTCTCACCTGTGGAGTTCATCCAGACGCTTTGTTGGAACTGCCAGCTTCATGCCTGTCATACAGATTTTAGACTCTTCCATCCCCACAGCTGTGTGAGACATCTTTATAAATCTTATATTTACAGATCTCTTCTGCTGTTTCTGTTTCTCTAGCGAACCCTGACTAATACAGCTTGGTACTGGGAGTGGTTCTTGAGAAACAGAATCTTAAAAATGGGTTTTCACAATGGTTTTCTACTCTGCCTAGACTCAAAAGCACTAATGACTCTGTTTCCAATAATCAAGATGATACTGACAGTCCATGGGGTGAGTTGGCAAGAGAGATACTCAAAACATCACCATTAGATTCTGCTAATTGTATGCTTACACAAGACAAGGCTATGGATAAAAGTGTTTTGATATCTTTATGAAGTTTTGTGGAATTAAGAGGTATAATTAGGTCGGCTGGTTGTTACTAGATATGCTGGATACAATGATGAGGGAAAGGGATGAGCTGAAGGCTTCAAATTTGCACCTTAAGCACTGTATGAATGATGTAAAAGCTTCTATGTGCACCTTGAAAGAAAATCTTATTTCCTGTGGTCGCAAACTTGAGATCTCTGAAGACCAGATAGAGAGCTACATTGTGTGAGTAGGAGATTTACAACATAAACTAAAATCTCAAACTTGCAGGGTGTCTGCTATTAAAGTAAGGACTTCGACTGGAAAAGAATGGGATCCTGAAATGTGGGACGGTATGGCTTGATAATGATGGTGATGGGGAGATGGAATCCCTGGAATCTGCTGAGCCTTTGCTAGGCAACCTGGATTGGACTGCCCTGAGAACAGAGCTTTCCAACCTCCAGCCTGCCTTGAGGAAATAGCTTCCCAGTCTCCACTTTGCCCAGAGGACTCTGTCATCCAACCTCCATCTAACGAAATTAACCCTTCAGTACCTGCTAACCCTGTAACCACCTCCCCTGGGGAAACAGCCCTCATTTCTCTGTCTGGAATGACTAATCCTGTTTTACAGATGAAATGCAACAGAGTGCCCTGAGGTAATTGGCTTGAAAGACACTTCTATTGCTTTTCATGACCCACCCCCATCACCCCTCTTTTCTTCAAGACCTATAACTAGATTAAAGTCCCAACAGGTCTGTAAAGGTGAGGTACAAAGTTGACTTCACTATACTCCAAAAGAATTGCATGAGTTTTCCAATCTATATAGATAGAAATCTGAGGAATACATGAAGGAATGGATATTAAGGGTGTGGGATAAGGTGGAAGGAATACAAAGTTGGATAAAATTGAATTCATTGATATGGGCCCACTAAGCAGAGATTCTGCATTCAATGTTGTAGCTTGAGGGTGAGAAAGGGCATTAAGTTTGCTTGTATGGTTGGCTGAAACATGGATCCAAACATGGCAGACATTACCTGAAGTCTAAATGCCAGAACTCCCTTGGTATAATGTAGATGAGGGGATCCAAAGGCTTAGAGGGATTCGAATGTTAGAGTGGATTTATTACAGAAGACCTGCTCACACACCCCAGGAATGTCCAGAGGATACATCTTTCACCAGAACCTTGAGAAATAAATTCGTGAGACTAGCTCCATCAGCCCTGAAGAGTTCTGTAGTCTCTTTTCTCTGTAGGTCATATGTCACTGTGGGAACTGCTGTCAATGAACTGGAATCCTTAAACACAATGGGGATGATCAGATCCCAAGTGGCAGAAGCCAGGTGGTAACAGTTGATCACCATAGACAAGGTGGATGTAGCTCTTATAATGGACAGCAAACTCAAAGCAGTAGTCAAAATAATCTGGCTTGCAAAGACTTGTGGCATTAGCTAGTAGATCATGGGATACTTACAAGTAGAAAAGATGGGCAGCCTACTAAATTCTTATTTGAGCTATATAGGCAGAATTCTAAGTCTAAGTCTAATATAAAAACAGAGTCATGACCTTTAATCAATTCCCAGACTTGAGACAGTTTACAAACCCAGAGCCTTTTGAATGGGGGAGGGCCTGGTATCCTTGGGGAAGGACCCTTTTACACTGCCCATACTTTACAATGTTAACCTTCCTCCCAGTCTTCCTGAAGGAAACACATAGCCTTTTACCAGGGTGACTATGTCCTGGCAAAAGGAAATGTCCAGATATTTCAGGGATTATTAGACACTCACTCAGAGATGACATTAATTCTAGGAGACTCAAAACACTACTCTGATCCACCAATGAGAATAGGGGTTTTTGGAGGTCAGGTGATGGATAATGTTTTAGCTCAGATCTGTCTCACAGTGGATCCAGTGGGTCTCCAGACCTATTCTGTGGTCATTTCCCCAGTTCCAGAATGCATAATTGGAATCGACATACTCAGCAACTGGCAGAATCCCCACATTTGTGGAGTGAGGGCTATTATGGTAAGAAGGGCCAAGTGGAAGCCACTAGAATTGCCCCTACCTAGCAAAATAGTGAATCAGGAGTAATACCAGATGCTTAGAGGGATTACAGAGATTAGTGCTACTCTTAAGGACTTGAAGGATGCAGGGGTGGTGATTCCCACCACATCCCCATTCAATTCTCCTATTTGGTCTGTGCAGAAAACAGATGGGACTTGGAAGGTGACGGTGGATTACTGTAAACTCAACCAGGAGGTGACTCCAATTGCAGCTGCTGTTACAGATGTAGTATCATTGCCTGAGCAAATCAACACATTGCCTGGTACCAGATATGGAGCTGGCAAATGCATTTTTCCCAATAATTGTCAATAAGGACCACCAGAAACATTTTGCATTCAACTGGCAAGGCCAGCAGTATTCCTTTACTGTCCTGCCTCAGGGGTATATCAACTCTTCAGCCCTATGTCATAATATTGTCCACAGGAACCCTGATTGTTTCTTCCTCCCACAGGACATCACATGGGTCCGTTATATTGATGGTATCATGTTGATTGGATCTAGTGAGCAAGAAGTAGCAATATTCTAGACATATTGGTAAGGCATTTGCATGTCAAAGTTCCCCCCAGTGGGAGGAATTTTGAACAGTGCTTTGGTTGCTCATTTTGCTTGGAGGGAGAACTGGTCAGAGATGCTTTTGTACACTGACTTAAGGGCTGTTGCTAATGGTTTGGCTGGATGGTCAGGGACTTGGAAGGAACATGAATGGAAAATTGGTGACAAAGAGGTCTGGGGAAGAGGTATGTGAATAGACCTTTCTGACTGGACAAAAAACATGAGGATAATTGTGTCCCATGTGAATGCTCTAAAGAAGGTGACTTCAGCAGAGGAAGGTTTTAATAATCAGGTGGATAAGATGACCTGTCCTGTGGATACAAGACATCCTCTTTCCTCAGCCACTCCTGACATTGCCCAGTGGGATCATGAACACAGTGGGCATTGTGGTAGGGATGGAGGTTATGCATGGGCTCAGCAACATGGACCTCCACTTCCCAAGGCCAATCTGGCTACAATCATTGCTGAGTGTTCAATCTGCCAGCAACATAGACCCACACTCAGTCTCCGGCATGGCACCATTTCCTGAGGTGATCAGCCTGCTACCTGGTGGCAGGTTGATTACATTGGACTACTTCCACCATGGAAGGGGCAGCAATTTGTTCTAACTGGAACAGATACATACTCTGGATATGGGTTTGCCTTCCCTGCACACAAAGCTTCCACAAATACTATCATCCGTGGACTTACAGAATGCCTTATTCACCATCCTGGTATCCTATACAGCATTGCTTCTGATCAATAAACCCACTTCACAGCAAGTGAAGTGTGGGAATGGGCATATGTTCATGGAGTTCTCTGGTCCTACCATGTCCCCCATCATCCAGAGGCAGATGGGTTGATAAAACGTTGGAATGGCCTTTTGTAGACCCAATTACAGGGCCAACTAAGTAGCAATACTTTGCAGGGCTGGGGCAATGCTCTCCAGGAAGTTGTATATGCCACTGTCTTGTGCTCTTTCTCCCATAGGCAGGATTCATGGATCCAGGAATCAAGGGGTAGAAATGGGAGTGGCATCACTCATTATCACCCCTAGAAGTCCACTAGGAAAATTTTGCTTCCTGTCCCTGAAACTTTAGGCTCTGCTGGTCTACAGGTTTTAGTTTCAAAAAGAGGCGTGCTCCTATCTGGAGATACAACCCTGATTCCATAGAACTGAAAGTTAAGATTGCCACCTGGCCACTTTGGGCTTCTCATGCCACTAAAACAACAGGCAGGAAAGGGGATTACTGTTCTGTCTGGGGTGACTGATCCTGACTATCAAAGGGAAATAGTACTGCTACTACACAATGGAGGTAAAGAAGAGTTTTCCTGGAGTACAGGAGAACCCTTGGTGCATTTCTTATTACTACCATGTCCTGTGATTAAAGTGAATGGAAAACTGTAACAATCCAATCCAGGCAGGACTACCAATGGCCCAGAAGCTTCAGGAATGAAGGTTTGGGTCACCCCACCTGACAAAGAACCATGACCAGCTGCAATGCTTGCTGAGGGTCAAGAGAACATGGAATGGGTAGTAGAAAAAGTAAGGATAAATATGAACTATGACCACATGATCAGTTACAGAAATGAGGAATGTAATTGTATGAATATTTCCTCCCTGTTTTGTTATGAATATGTTTGCATTTGTACATCAGCAAATATCTTGTTTTCCTCTTATCATATGACATAAGTTGTGTGGTTCATGTTATAATATTTAATTCATAGGATATAAAGTTTAAGAGTGAATGTTAAATAAGGACTTGCTCCCTCTTCTGGAGAGGTGTAGTGTGCTGCCACTTGTACACAGGACAGTAGAGTATTATTAAGTGAAACATATGTCTGTTATTGTGTTCTGTTTGGAAATTAAGCATGTCTCAAGGTGATGTGCATAGCTGCCAAGCTGAGAAGGGGTGGACTGTGATGGCTAGGTTCTGGTGTCAACTTGGCCAAGTGATGATGCTCAGCTGTTTGTTGAGGTAAGCACTGGCCTAACCATTGCTGCAAGGATATTTTGTGGCTGGTTGATAAACTGGAAGGCTGGTGTATTAAATCATCAGTTAGTTGATTGCATCTGTGGCTGATACGTCTGGGATCAACTAAGACATTTCTGCCACAAGGAAATAATCCAATCGGTTGAAGACTTTTAGGAAAGAGAGGCTTTTTCACTGCTTCTTAAGCCAGTGACCCTCTCCTGTGGAGTTCATCCAAACTCTTCATTGGAGCTGCCAACTTCACAGCCCGCCCTACAGATTTTGGACTCTTCCATTCCCAAGGTTCCATGAGACATATTTATAAATCTTATATTTACAGATATCTCCTGTTGGTTTTGTTTTTCTAGAGGATCCTGACTCATACTATGCCAATGTTGCATGAGTTCAATATTAGGTACTGGGATACTTTTTCCAAAATGTACCACTTGAAGTAGCCCCAAATTTCTCAATTTTAGTTATTTTACTATTACTCTTTCTAAACTGCGTGACACATTACTCCATCTTAACAGACAGACTGTTAAACAAAATTAAGCCTGACATTAGTCTTCTCCAATCTATAGTAATATCTGCAGGTGTTGAGATTAAAAAGCCTTTTTTTTTTGCCCTTACAGCAAGTGATGCCAGATGACCCTGCTTCCCTTGTTGGGTGCAGTGAGACTGTGTTTTAATATGACCTCACCAGATCTGGAGTGTCAGAAAAGGCTTCTAGGACATGGGTGGAATATATATTGCTAATATGTGTGATAATTGATGTTAATATATTTGCAAATTTGTCAGTGTGAAAGTCATAGGCTACGTGATTAGATTAAAAGGCTTTCTAAGTAGGAATGTCAGTTCTCTTTCATCCCAAATTTTCTTGAAGCACATAACTTCTTTGATTTCATCAATGCAGAAACAACACAGGTCCTGAATACTAGATAAAAAACAAAAACCTATGCCTATAAAACAACTTTTAGTTCCTGCACTGGTTTTAAACTATTATGTGCCCCAGAAAAGCCATGTTCTTCTAATCCATTCTTGTGGGTGCAAACCTACTGTGGACTGGACCTTTTGATTAAGTTGTTTCCATGGAGATCTGACCTACCCAATTCAAGGTAGGTCTTAATCCTCTTTACTGGAGTCTCTTGTGAGTGGATAAAAAGACAGTAAAAGCTGAGAGAACTCAGTGACATTTAGAGAGAGAAAAGAAATACCCAGAGACACTTTGGAGAGAGCCAATACAGAACACAGAGAGAGAAAGAAATGCCCCAGAGATGCTAAGAATGGGCCTGCAGGACACAGAGAGCTCAGAGAGGCATCCCTGAGGAGCAAGCAAGGACCCACAGATGCTCAGAGAAAAAGCCACTGGAATCAGAAGGTGAAAGCAATGCGATGTGGGAGCAAAGGACCAGCAGATTCCTGCCCTGTACCTTCCTATATGACAGAGGAACCCTAGATGTCATTGGCCTTTCTTCAAAGTCAAGGTACCTTTCTCAGGATGCCTTAATTTGGACATTTCCATGGCCTTAGAACTGTACATTTGTAACCTAATAAATCCCCTTTGTAAAAGCCAATCCACTTCTGTTATATTGCATTGCAGCAGCTTCAACAAACTGAAAACATGTACAATCGGAAGTTAACTATAAAAGCTGTGATTCCCCTAAAGAAGGCATATTCTCCAAGGCCTACTTAAGACATAGTCATGAAGGATAAGGGATGGGGAAGAACCATCTGGGAGGCATGGGTGGACTTCAGAGAGCAATACACAAGTTCCTCCCAGAGGATACATGGGATATGATGAAGGAATCTCCCTTCTGAGAGAGCCAAGGGTCCTCTCAATTTCTGTCCATCACCGCTATGTACCAGTGACTGGCATGCATCTCCCATTCTTCCCTCTTCTGAATGAGAATTTTATTGCCATGTTACTTCACTATTTTGTGGGGGCAGAAAACCTTCAAAATCATTTTCAACAGAGCTGGGAGGGGGATATAATCTATAGAGGTCAACAAATGTGAAAGGACTGCCAAAAGAAGGTGAGATGGGGAAGAAGACTTTGGGATAAAATACAACGACACACAATGAATAATGAGAGGGTCTCCCTGCAGCAGCAGATCTCAGAAAGGGCCAGCAAAAATCTAATTATGAAAGTGAGAAGCTCATCTCAACCTTCAAAAAAGAGATCCTTCGTTGCACTGAGTGTAAAATAAAGGATGAAGAGGTTTATCAGCAAAAGCCCTCCTCAGCCTGATCTGGTTCAGAAAGATAGACGACACAGGACTATAAAAAGAATAATATGGATGGATCGCATTTGCAGGAAGCACT
Source organism: Myrmecophaga tridactyla (assembly GCA_004026745.1). NCBI lineage: Eukaryota > Metazoa > Chordata > Mammalia > Pilosa > Myrmecophagidae > Myrmecophaga > Myrmecophaga tridactyla. The sequence goes on from PVIY010022376.1 coordinate 39,706, forward strand.
GTATCTTTAGCAGCAGAAAAGAAGAGAGTCTTGGGATATGCAACCCAAGGTTATTCTGGTTTCTCCTTGCTCTCCTCTCCCCAACCACACTGGAACATTTGACAGGTAGATGAATTTGTCTGTGAATAGTCAACTTGTCCAAGGTCAAGTATTAAAAAACAAGCTGCCTGACATAAATCTAAAGCAGCCAGAAGAAAAATACAAAAAGAGCAATAAAACTTGCTAACAGATGTAAAACACTCCCTGGAAAAAATGTTGCCCAAACCAGATATAAATTGTAACAAAATATGAAGCAAATCACCTCAGTTTTACTGGGAAATCACAAAGCAGAAAGGCAATAAATCAGTGAAAAAAAAAGAGCAGACAACAAGTAGAGATGAAATGTGAGCTAACAGAAGTCAGAAAAGAAACAAGAAGTTGGAAAAATAACCCTAATGATCAGAAAAATGAAAACAAAATTGTAAGGCACACAGGGGACAAAAGGCACTGTGAAAATCACAAAAAAAGAACAAAGAGAATAAAATTAACAAAACAAAAGAATAAAATTTAAAGGCTATGAAGGAATAGGGAAAAATGATAGCCCTAGAGGTTAGGCAAAGAAGTTATAATACATAAATAGTTGGAATCCCCAAGAAGAAAACCAAAACCATATGTTCTAGTTTGCTAGCTGCTAGAATGCAATATACCAGAAATGGAACAGCTTTTAACAAGGGGAATTTAATGAGTTGCTAGTTTACAGTTCTAAGGCTGAGAAAATGTCCCAATTAAAACAAGTCCATAGAAATGTCCAACGAAAGGCATCCAGGGAAAGATACCTTGGTTCAAGAAGGCCGATGAAGTTCAGGGTTTCTCTCTCAAGTGAGAAGGCACATGGCGAACACAGTCAGGGCTTCTCTCTCGGCTGGAAGGGCACATGGCGAATATGGCATCCTCTGCTAACTTTCTCTCCTGGCTTCTGGTTTCAAGAAGCTCCCCGGGAGGCGTCTTCTTTCTTTATCTCCAAAGGTCGCTGGCTGGTGGACTCTCTGCTTCGTAGTGTCGCTCTCTCTGAATCTCTCATTCTCCAAAATGTTTCCTCTTTTATAGGACTTCAGAAACTAATCAAGACCCACTCAAATGGGTGGAGACATGTCATCTCCTAATCCAGTTTAACAACCATTCTTAACTAAATCACATCAACCAGGGAGATGATCTCATTAGTTTCAAACATACAGCATTAAGTAGAGATTATTCTACCTTT
>PVIY010022377.1:0-40947 GCA_004026745.1 Myrmecophaga tridactyla
AGCATTCTTACCTGCTGAGCCACCGTGGCCGCCCTGACAATTGAGATCTTAATCCCATGTTCTGCCTAAGGTCATGGAAATGGAAACCATTAGAGAAGCACCTATTCAGTTGTTAGGAAAATCACAGATTCCTTTAGATCGCTGAGTCACTTGTCATGATCTCCTTTAAAACTTCCTTCTCAGATGAGCTCAGAGCAGATAGTATACAGGTCACTAATCACCCAGAAAGGCCTCTTCAGAACAGAGTAAGAAGATGGGGGCACTAACCCTATGACCAGATTAGCTTAGAGAACCCGCAGTCTATGTCCCCCATTCTGGAGACCAACTATACTCACCTCACCCATACCTCCACCAAAAAGAAACAAAGAATATAACCCATAGAACCAGAGAGTGAAAACAAAAAGGGGAACTTTGAGATCATCCTGGTCAACTGCTCTTTTACAGATAAAGAATGAGGCGTACAGAGATGAAAGCATATAAGTGGTTAGGTACAGACCTACGTCTAGACCTGAGGTCTCCTAACTTTTCTTCCCACCATCTGGGAGCAAATCAAGAGTCATGCTCACTTCATATTCCAGGGCACAGCACCTTCATGTGGCAGGCACAATACACAGGTAGCCCACGTAGCACTATTTGGTTTAATTACTGTGTGGACAGAAAAGCCTGGAGGTGGATATAAGAAAAGGAGAGAAGATGCATTCCTGCAGTATGTTTTAGTTAGGTTCTGGCATCTTTTAACAATGATTCGTATTACTGACGTAAAGAGTCAACTAATGACTTTTTTGGGGGAGTGCAGGATCCAGGAATCCAACCCGGGTCTCCCGCATGGAAGGTGAGCATTCTACCACTGAACCACCTGCGCACCCAACTAATGACTTTAAAGAGAAAAAATATATCAGTACATATTTTCCCTTATGTAGGATCTTAAATCAGTATACAAAGGTTACTTGGCTTAAAATAAAAAAAAAAAAAAAAAAGGGAAAGGAAACCAAGATAAAATGCTCACTCTGCATAAAATATATGCTTTGTGTATTTTAGCCAGAATAAAAATTAAAGAAGTCCTCCTGCAACTCACTACTCAGTAACATGTTTATAAGAAGGAATTTGAAAAACACATATGTATAACAGTTAGAAATTAAATTTCAAGAAATCCATTGACTGTCTTGGCACTTAAGTATTATCAAAAGCACCATTAATTTCCCAAGGAGAGTATGTACAAACAGAAAGTGTTAAAGGATAAGCTACGTCTGAAGAGACGATTGAATAAGAATCAGATCCTAACAATTTTAAGTAACCATCTAGAAATTCCTGAATCTGCATTTGAAAAGTCAGTTTTGCTTGAGTTACAAGATGAGAAATATAATTATAGAAGAAATTTCATCTATTACTAGTGAGAATGAATACCAGTACAACTTCACATAGAAAACAATTCAACAACTATCAAAATCAGAGATGCTTACATCCTCTATCTCAAAAAGTCTATTTCTGGAAATGTAGTTTATAAATAATCTGCACACATACAAAACTACTTATAGCAGCAGTATTTGTTAGTTAAAACCTGGAAATAGCCCAAATTCCATTAGTAGAATACTTGCCAAACCATGCTACAGCTACCCAGTGGAATTCCATATATCTGTAGATATGAAAAATGAGACTCTTTATGTAGTATATGGAAAGATCTGAACAATATTAAGTAAAAAAAAAAAACAAGGAATAAACAATGTGTTACATATCACCTTTTGTGTAAAAAGAGGCAGGGGGAGAAGGAAAAAATCTGTATTTCTGTTCATTTTTACATACATAAAGAGATTTTGAAAGAATATACAAGAAATAGGGGAGTTGGGGAATGAGATACACAGCATTTCACTGTGTATCATTTTATTGTCTTTGATCTCTGAATTACACAAATGCATTACCTAATCAAAAATTTGGATATCTTTTCATATAAGAAAAGCCATTTAATGCTCATAACATTTCATTGAAAAAGATGCTTCCTTACAACAAGGAAAGCCAAGATTTTAGTCTCAATCGAATCAGACCTTTGAGCATCAAGCAGATAATGAAATCAGATGACTCTTGTCCTTATTTCTTTAAAAGAGGAAGTACTTTGCACGTCATGCATTAGTGTAACATAATTGTAACACTTTTAGTACTCTGATCTAAAAAAAAATCTCATTTCAAGTGATTTCAAGTTAAATCTAAAGTTGGTGACTGCCATAAAAACCAGCTCCAGCAATGCAATTACTTTTAAGGGTTTTCCTATCTCCTGGCAGAAAACACCCTTACCTGTGTTGGAACGGTTCTGCCTCCCGTGAGGGATTCGGTGAAGGCAAAGAATATATCCATCTTCTGTCTCAACTAGATGCTCCTCACTAGGGAATCCCCAGTAAGAGATTATTTCACTCTGTGAAATAAAGAACAACAGAGACACTTTGAACAGAATCTCATGGGATCTTGCACGTTACAGGCAAAAGAGGAGACAAAAGTCAATGATAGCCTCTAGATTTTATTTTTAAAAATCAAATGTTTTTTGAAATTTTATTCTGCTGAATCCAGTAGCCAACACCTTGTCCCAGTGATCAACTCCCCTTAACATAATCCTCCAAATACTTTCCCACTAGCTCACCCCGCCAGCCCTTAAAAAGCCCTGCTGATCTTTGGATAAAGTTAGGTTCTAGCGTCGCTTCTCTGCAGCTGTCCTTGAATAAAGTCGTCCTTGCCTGTTTAACACTGTCTGGCACAATTTTTTTCTTTTACATTAATCAGGATTTCAGTGGAATAGGGATAACTCAATTATGCAGAAAATTTCCTGTAAATAAGTAAATAACCATAAATACTTGAAAGGATTTAATTTTATCCTTCTAAGAAGGAAGAATAAAAAAAGGGAGGTAGGGAGGAAGGATACAAGAAAAGATCTGGGACATGAAAAAAAACTTAACCTTAAGATTCTAATGCCAGGTCACACTCTCTTGGCTCAATATAATTTTAGCTCTAAGTCTCCAAGATTGTCTGATTCTTCAGTTTGATTACAGCATCATCTGTTTAAAGTTGTTGTTTTCTTTAATAATCTTATATTTTCCCCATATTTTATAGCAAAATGAGGCATCCCCAGAGTTTACTGTTTACTTAAGATTGTTAACTTTGAAATGCTATAATTAATAAAGGTGTTATTTTTGCTTATTTGTTCTAACAAAGTTTTTTTCCAGCTACTACTTTGATGTTTTTATTGAACTTGGACATTCTTAATCATAATCCCATTTCAATGAAGTCTAAAACTAAGACTCAGTAGTAGCATCCTTTGCAAAGTTTTGTCACTTTTTAATTGCTCTTTAATATAAATTGAGTGTGACTGAAAATGAAATGAATAAAAAATCATTTCATCTTATGAAAAGGACAGAGTCTTAACAGTACAATGGAGTTTGTAAGTACACGTCAGCTGGCAAAAAACTCTAGCAAACTAAAAAGTATACGGGATAGAAGACTAGAGTTTGTGGCTTCATTTAGGCCACATAACTGGATTTAAGAAAATAACACTTGTCACAGATGCATTTTAAAAGCAGGTGACTTTGAGAAACTTACGACATTCATGTTTGCTTCAGGATTCACAGTTGCCAGCTTCCCTTTGGGTTCATCGCAACCTACAGTCCCGAGGATCAAACAGACCACCAACCCGAAGAGCCACATTTTCATTCTGTATCAAACAGTCAAGTCCATTATTAATTCCCTAAACTTTACTGCATGAAATTATTTTAGAAGATTTATGCTACCAAAAAAGTTCTAAACTAGGGCAAATTAAAGCAAATGAATCTGGCCATATCTAAAAGCAAAAAAAGAAAACACCTTTTTTACAACGAACAACCACGCCATCCCCACCCCATCCCTGCAGCTATTATGTGACTACAAAATTAAACTCATTCCTGAAAAAATAACAGGAGGGCTCAGGGGAGGTCAGGGTGAGAAAAAGGAAGATCTGCAAATTTCCAGAGTCTATTAACCTCCCACCTCTTCCCTTCCACTTAAGTTGAGCCAATATTAGCTCTTACCTCCCACTATCTACTCACTTCTGCTCTTGCCCAGAATAAAGGGCAGAATTCAAATGTGTCATCCCAGGGAAAAACCGAAATGAAAGAGAGAAACAGAGGTGAAGAACACCCATCTCTCCTTGTGAGTTCCACCAATCACTAACCAAAAATACCTAGTTTCTGGCTAGGATGGCTCAAAATCACAGAGTAGCAAAAAAAAACTTGGGGATGTTAAAAGCAAAGGAAAATTATTCTCCCCAGCAAGCCCAAATGTAAGTGGCAAAATTGCGACTTCAACCTAGAACTTCTACTTTAAAAATAAATTTACTCACTTAAAAAGATGGATGCGTGTAGCCCATATATAGACTTGTACAAAAATGTTCATAGCAGCTTTGTGTGCTATGTGTTCATAGCCAATAACTGGTAAAACCCAAATGCCAATCAACTAGTGAATGGACACATAAATTGTGGTATATTCATATAATGGAATACTGTTCATCAATAAAAAGGAATGAACACATAACATGGATAAATATCAAAATTATACTGAATGAAAGAAGCCAGACAAAAAAAGAATGCATACAGTATGATCTCATTTTGACAGCAAGTAGATCAATGGTTGCTTCAGGAGAAGAGGGCAAGGATGAAAGGCTCACCAAAGGGCACAAGGAAATTTTAGGGTGTGAGGAATAGTTGTTCATTATCTTGATCGTATTGATGATTTCACAGGTGTAAATGCATGTCAAAATTCATAAAATTGTACACTTTAAATAAGTCCTGCAATTATACATCAATTATACCTATGCAGCTGTTTGAAGAGACAAAGAAAAAGACCTGTGCTTAAACTGCGTATTTCACAAGTCTTTAATTATGTTGTTAAATTCTGAGAAACTGATTCTCAGGAGAGGAAATGAAAAGTGACTTGACTCTTTTCTGTTGATGAAATTTCTCCTGAAGTTACTTCTCTGGGCACTGGTAATCCCCAAACTTGTAGACAGGAGGAATCACTGTCTTGATTCTTCACTGGCATAGCAAGCTCACTGCTTTTACTCAGACTTTATATTTCTTTATGGTGCCTGGGAAGTTTTGTGCACATCCAAGCAACTTTTTATCATAAATACAAATCTCCCAAAACTCCATTAGCACTAGGGAATAAGGAGTAGTCTGAAAAGGAGTAGTTAAAAGTTACAGACACAATTCAAAATACGGAAGCAAGCGGCAGTAGTTGCTTTCCATTTAGAGGCTACTCTAGAGAACCTGAACCAGCTGTCCAGGAAGAAATTTCTGTAAGACTAACAGCTGAAGCTACTTAGCTGGAAATGTCACCAAGTTAATTTTTCCTTCCAACACAACACTAAAAAGGTTTCTCAACATTATCTATTAGCCAAGCAATTCCCACAAGGATGAGCGAGAAAGAAAAGCAGTGCCTTCCAGGAACGTTTTCTGACTCTCTCACCCCCAAGGTAGATTCAGTGCCTTTTTCTGAGTCCCCTTACCAACTTTTCCCAATTCTTTCTACAGTGTAACAATCCTATGGAGTGCATGTGTGCCCTTGTATTACTCCAGCCCCACAACGGCAAAGCCAGTGTCGCATTGAACTTTATGCACGTATTAGATGCACAACACAAATTTTGAAAAGTGGGGTGGGAGTGGGCTCCAGCAGTTCAGCGGCTGAAGAAAAGGGCCAAAGGCAGTCTGTCATTTAGCTTTACAAAAATAATCAACATCATAAATTATGACGGCTCCCATATAAGCTCTTGCTAAGCACGAAACACCATCCCAGGCTGCGTTTCCAACCCATTAGGTCAATTAATCATCCACCAGCTCTATGCAGTACCATTAAACCTATTTTTCAGCCAGCTGAGGTTCACCCAGGTTAAGAGCCGGTGGTTAAACAGCAATATCGCCAGGATTTTGACAAGGATTGACGCCAAAGTCTGCTCTCGACCACGGCGTTGGCTAACAAGTTGAGAGGTGAAAAGGTTGCCCGCGGGACCTAACAGCAAGAGAGCACGAGGAAGACCACGGAGAGCTAGAGTCAGGAATCCCGGCGGGTCCCACAGTCCGGAGGCTCTAGGCTGTCCAGGAAACCCGAGAGCGTGCGGAGAAGGTTTTTCAAAGATCCCTCATTCTGCGTCCTCGGGCCTTGCCTCCCGCCCCTGCCTCCTGCAGAGGCTCAGGTGCGCGGAAGGTGAGCACCTTGGATCCATGCGCGGCCAGCCCAGAGGATCCCGCGCAGGCGGCCCAGACAGGGACTCCCACGCCGCCTCCGCACTCCGCGGCGCAGCCGGGACCCGCACTCACCTTGGAGAGGTCCTCCCCGGCCGCTGTCCGAAGCCGCAGTGTCCGCTGGTGGGGAGAAAACCTGGAGAGGGGAGAGGCGGCTCCCGCCCAAGGGCGGAAGCCTGGGTCGGCTCAGGCTACTCACGTCACCAATCAGAGCGGCGAGCAACCGGGAAGTCGCGGGGGAGACTCCGCCCACGCCGAGGGCTGCCCCCTCCCAGCTGGCTGGAGGCCGGGACAGAGCATGCGCCGTGAACGGTCAGCGCCGGCCGGTCCGTACTCTTCAGCCTCCGGACTCGACGGGACCGGTATCCTGCAGTATTCCGGCTGGGCGAGGAGGGAGCCTGTCCTGTCGCGGGAGAGGGCTGAGCCTGGGCTGCTGCAGGCCGCACCGACCTGGTCTCTTAGAGGGCTGCCTCCGGCTCTGCCCCAGGAGCCCCTGCAGTTCGGGCATCCTCTGCGCCTGGCACAGAGTACGTGGGGTCTATAAATGGAAATTATCTGCTCCATCTAAGTGCTTAGCATTGTGCCTGACACAAAGCAAGGCTGCAGTGCGTAGTATTATTTTCATTATTATTTAAGATTTGATGAAACAGGAAGGAAAAGTGGAATGATATTTAGTATGTGCATATGATTTATCAAATGTTTTACTGAGCACGTACTGACTGCTGGAATTATTAGGATACTGGGGGTATAGCAGCCAACCAAACAAGATCCCTGTTCTCCTGGAGCATGTATTCTAATGGGAAGAGACACATCATGAACAAATAACTATATAACATATGAGATGGAGGCAAGTGCTATGAAGAAATAAAGCAGGGTGAAAGGATGAGAGAAAGACGCTGCTGTATTATATATATTGTAGTCAGAGAAAAACTGTCTGGTTAAATGACATCTGAGCACAGACAGAAAAGAGGTGGTTGAGAGCCATGTGGATACTGAGGAAAGGGTATTCTGGGTGAGAGAATAGCAAATACAAAGGTCCTGAGGCAGGGTTTTAGCAAGAGCAATGATCGATGTAGCTGGAACAGAACACATAAGGTAGAGGACAGTAGAAGATCAGGCCCTGGAGATAGTTGGTTGCCTTGAGGGCCAAATGTAGGTCCTGGTAAAGAGTTTGCCTTTTCCTCTGACCAAAGATGAAAAGTCAGTGGAGGGTTTTCAGTAGAAGGGGAACATGATTTGACTTACAGCTTAGAATGTTCACTCTGGCTATGGGAGTCGAGTGTGGAAGGAGGGAGACTAGTTAGAAATTTAATGCAATAATCCAACCAAGATGCAATGATGGCTTGGACAAAGGTGGTGATGGCAGTGGAACTGGAGCAAATAGTCAATTCCCAGTATCTTCAGAAAGTCGAGCCAGCAGGACCTGCCGGTGAATTGGATACAGGTTCTGAGTGGAAAAGAGGTGTCAAGTCAAGGATTTGTAGAATTGAGTTGCCATTAAGTGAAATGGAGAAAGTATGAGGAAAAGCAACTCGGGTGGGAAATCAACAGTTTTAGACATGTTAATTTTGAGATGTCTGTAAGAGAACTGTAACAGCGAAGCTTCCATTAAGAAACTGAAACCACTCTATAGGTATTCCAAACAAGAGGAAATTGGTTACAGGGGTAATGGAATTGCTGATGAACCCAAACAGGGTTTAGGAAGGAACTGCAGAGATTAATAGCAACAGTCGGAAGTGCGGGGGCATCACTGAGAAAACGTGGTATCACCAGAGCCCAAAGGCTGTAGTGCAGCCTTTGTCAGAGACACCACCCAATACCAAGGGAATGAGGCTAGAAAACCATGGCTTTCCCTTCCTTCTCCTCCCCAGTCTCCTACCAGTCTCTTCCATGGGTCAAACTCAGCCAGAAGCTAGCTGACACAGGAGCCTAGGAAATGCATTCTGCAGGGACCAGACCTCTATCTCCTCCCGCTGTTACACAGAGTGGAGTAGGAGAAGGTCAAGAAAAGGATCCAGAGCCAAAGGCAAGCATTCTTATGGAGAAGTACAGTAGGCACTGGACAAGAAATATAATTTTGGAATAATAAGCTTAAAGATGGTATTTAAAGCCATGAGACTGGATGAGATTGAAGAATGTACATAGGGATTCCAAAAATACAAAGACTTCTCAGAAGTCAATGAGGTTAGAGAAGAACTGACAATATTGAAGTTCAACTAACTGAAGAAAATTTCAAGAAAGAGGAAATGATCAGCCAGGCCAAATGTCAATGATAGCTTGAGGGAGGTGAGCACCCACTGAGAAATGAGTATCAGAATTAGCACTATTTCTGTGTGCCAGACATTGTGCTAAGCCCTTTATGTAGAGTGTTTCATTCAGATCCCTATTTTACAGGCCAGGTACCTGAGCCTTAGAAAAGTTAAATAAATTTCCCATAGTCATAAAGATAGAAACTAACGCAGCCCAAAATGTAGCCTAGGCAAATTAAATCTAGGTTGTCATCTGGAAAGGGAAAGGAAGAGAAGGAGAGGGGAGGGGCGGGGAGGGAAGGAGGAAATGCAACCAAGTTCCTTGATCCAGGTAAGGGAGGATTTCTCCCCTTTCTGTTTTGGCCCATTTTAATCCTCATGACTGAAGGATGACCTGTGCTTTGACTATAAAAAGAAAATTTATAGATGACAGGAGGTTGCAGGTATTGTGTGTTCGTGTGAGTCCATAAGTGCATGTGCTGGGCACTTTACAAGCCAGACTAGTGGATCAAAGACAGGAGCAACAGTACCACTAGCAGTTCTGCTTCATGCCAAGATCCTGGAGCAATGATGACCTGATTTACTCTCCTACCCTAAACAAACAAGAAAAAAAAAGTATGAAACTATGGTTTCAGACATTGAACAAGAGGACAACAGTAGAAGACAGTGATCCCTGAGAGAAGGAAAACAAATTAAGTGAGCTCTGCAACTGCCGAGATTACTGCCTGGAGAGAATTTCCAGTCTGCAGTGCAGGACGGGAGAGCCCTGGCAAAGTCCAGCAATCTATCTGAATGGAGGAGAGATGAGAATTCAGGGAGGCTGAGGCAGAGTACTGGAGCGGAGCGATCTGTAATATACAGGGAATTGGGCTGTACTGGGGCACAAAAGCTGCTTAAAAATAGAAGAGTCCTGAAATAGACTCTCAAATCGATTTTTCACCAATGTGCCAAGACAATTCAGTGGGGAAAAACAATCTTTTCAACAGATGGTGCTGGAGCAACTGGATAGCAAAATAGTGAACCCCAACCCTTACCTCATAACTTATACAAAAAATTAACTCAAAGTGGACCACAGATAAAAAATTTGAAAGCTAATAATATATAACTTCCAGAGGGGAAAATGTGAGCATATTTCAGGAAACTTGGGTTTGTCAAAGGTTTCTTAAATACACCACAAAAAGCACAACCTATATAAAAAAAAAATAGATTGGACTTCTTCAAAATTAAAAAAAAAAAAAAAGCACCTCAAAAGACATTGTGGTAGTTAGATCCAGTTGTCAATTTGGCCAGGTGAAGGTACCTAGTTTTGTTGTTGCAGACATGAGCCAATGGTACGTGAACCTCATCTGTTGCTAATTACACCTGCAGTCGGCTAGTAGGCGTGTCTGCTGCTATGAGTGACGTTTGACTTAATTGGCTGGTGCTTAAATGAGAGAATGCAACGTAGCACAGCTAAGCAGCTCAGCATTCCTCATCTCAGCACTCACAGCTCAGCCCAGGCCTTTGGAGATGCAGAAAGGAATCACACCAGGGAAAGTTGTTAGAACCCAGAGGCCTGGAGAGAAGGCCAGTAGAGATTATCCTGAGCCTTCCCACGTAAGAAAGAATCTCAGATGAAAGTTAGCTGCCTTTCCTCTGAAGAACTAACAAAATAAATCCCCTTTTATTAAAAGCCAATCCGTCTCTGGTGTGTTGTATTCCGGCAGCTAGCAAACTAGAACAGATATTAAATCAATAAGATACCACTTCACAAACTAGAATGGCTACAATCAAAAAGACAGTTGATAATAAATGTTGGTGGTATGAGGAAAACAGAACGCTTCATATGCTGCTGGTGGGAATGTAAAGTGGTACAGCCACTTTGGAAAACAACGTGATGGTTCCCTAAAAAGGCAAACACAGAGTTGCTCCATGACCCAGCAATTTCCCTCTTAGGTATATAAGCAAGAGAAATAAAAATGTATGTCCACGAAAACACGTGTACATGAACATTCACAGGAAAATTATTCATTATAGCCAAAAAGGAGAAATAACCCAAATGTTCATCAACTAAAGAATGGATAAATAGAATGTGATATATGCATACAATGGAACATAATTCAGCAATAAAAGGAATGAAGTACTGATACATGCTACAACATGGAAGAACCTTGAAAATGTTATGCTAAGTGAAAGAAGTCAGAGACAAAAGATCATTCCATTTATATGAAATGTGCAGAATAAAATAATCTATGGAGATAGAAAACAGGTTACTGGATGGAGTTGGGGGAATTGTGGTGTCAGGTCTAAGTGGTGCAGGTTTCTTTTTTGGGGTAATGAAATAGCTAAAATTAATTGTGATGGTGATTGCACAAATCTGTGAAAATATGAAAAAGACAATTGTGCATTTTAAGTGGGTGAAGTTTATGGTATGTGTATTATATCTCAATAAGGCTGTTTTTAAAAATTTTATTAAAATGATGACGCATGCTCCTTACAACTTACTAATAAGACTTTAAAAATCTGTAATGGGTTGAATTATGTCCTCCAAAAGATATGTTCAAATTCTAACCCCCAGTATCTGTGAATCCGACCTTATTTGGAAATAGGGTTTTTGCAGATGTAATGAAGATACAAACTAAGATGAGGTCATACTGGATTAGAATGGGCCCGGAATCCAATCACTGGTATTCTTATAAGGAGAGGGAGATTTGTGGCTAGAGACACAGAGGAGACACGCACAGGAAGAAGATGTGATGACAGAGGCAGAGATTGGAGTGATGCCGCTACAAGCCAAGAAACACCAGGCAACTACCAGAAGCTAGAAGGAGGCAAGGAAGGATCCTCCTCAGGAGGCTTCATAGAGAACACGGTTCTACCAACACTATGATTTCAGGCTTCTAGTCTCCAGAACTGAGAGAGAATAAATTTCTGTTATTTTAAGCTACCAAGTTTGTAGTACTTAGTTAAGGTAACCTTAAGAAACTAATACAAAGCCCAATCAAAACTGGCAAAAATTTAAACAGACACCTTACTAGGAAGATATATGGATGGCAAATAAACACATGAAGAGTTAGATGTTCAACCTCTTTAGTCATCTGGGAGTGCAAATTAAAATCAAGAAGTACCATTATTCTATGCTAAATAGAACTCTAATTATGCTGAGAGGAAGAGGACTAACAGACCAAAATATTACATTACTGTATGATTTAATTTGTATAAAATTCTAGAAAATGTAAATTAACCCCTAGTAAGTGAACAAAGATTAATAGTTGCCTGAGGAGAGTATTTGGGGTGGAGGTGAGGTGTTGGATTAAAAAGGGGCATAAGGAAACTTTTGGAGTAATGGATATGTTCATTATCTTTATTGTAGTGATGGTTTCACAGTTATATACATATGTCAAATCTCATCAAAATGTACACTTTAAATTGATACAGTTTATCTTCAGAATTATACCTCAATAAACCTGTCTAGAAAAAACTAATAGCTATAATTTATGGTAGCTTACTGAGCCAGATACAATCCCAAGTAGTTTATATTCATTCTCTAATTGAATTATTGGCCATTCAACAGATTTATCTTCCCTCTTCTGCAAATAAGGATACAGTAGCTAAAATCATTCAGACAACATTCAAACTCAAGTAGTCTGATGCCAAAGATCCAGCTTTATTCAAACCCAAGAATTGTAGCCCATTTCCACTCATGGCTTCTTTTTTTGAATGCCAGGCATTCTCCTGGGTGTTGGGGATTCAAAGCTGAACAATATGTACTCAGGCTCCCTCAGAGTGTAGTGCAGGAGGCAGGGAGTTGGAGAACCCTGGGCCTCAAAACACAAAGGCCCAGCTCTCCTGGCCTGAGTACAAAACAAATTGTGTGGAGAAAAAGGTTGAGCTGTCTTCAGCCATTAAAACATAGAATATTGGTTGGCAGTTTTTCTCTTTTAATAATTTAAATATATCATCCCACTGTCTTCTCGCCAACCAAGAATTCTATATCCAGCAAAATTGTCCTTCAAAAATGAGGGAGAAATTAAAACATTTTCAGACAAAAAATCACTGAGAGAATTTGTGACCAAGAGACCAGCTCTGTAAGAAATACTAAAGGGAGCACTAGAGACAGATATGAAAAGACAGAAGAGAGAGGTGTAGAGAAGAGTGTAGAAAGGAAGACTATGAGTAAAGGTAAAAAGAAGGAAAATTAGATATGACATATGAAATCCAAAAGGCAAAATGGTAGAAGAAAGTACTACCCATGCAGTAATAACACTAAATGTTAATGGATTAAACTCCCCAATCAAAAGACATAGACTGGCAGAATGGATTAAAAAACAGGACCCATCTATATGCTGTCTTGACTCAAAGGACATGAGGACAAGGACACAAATGGACATTTGCACACCAATGGTTATGGCAGCATTATTTACAATTACCAAGAGATGGAAACAGCCAAATTGTCCATCAACAGACGGGTGGCTAAACAAACTGTGGTATATACATATGATGGAATATTATGCAGCTGTAAGACAGAATAAAGTTATGTAACAACATGGATGGACCTTAAGGATATTATGCTGAATGAGATTAGCCAAAACTAAAGGACAAATACTGTATGGTCTCACTGATATGAGCTGACATTAGTGAATAAACTTGGAATATTTCATTGGTAACAGAAACCATCAGGAGATAGGAATAGGATAAGATATTGGGTAATAGGAGCTGAAGGGATACAGATTGTGCAACAGGACTGAATATAAAAACTCAGAAATGGATAGCACAATTCTACCTAACTGTAATACAATTATGTTAAAACACTGAATGTGAGAATGATAGAGGAAGGAGGGCTGGGGGCATAAATGAAATCAGAAAGAAAGATAGATGATAAAGATTGAGATGGTATAATCTAGGAATGCCTAGAGTGTACAATGATAGTGAATAAATGTACAAATTTAAAAAATGTTATGCATGAGGAAGAACAAAGGAATGTCATTACTGCAGGATGCTGAAAATATATGGTAATTAATATTTTAAAATTTCAACTTCTGTGTGAGACTAAAGCAAAAAATGTTTATTTGGTACAAAATTTATATTTTGACTAGTGCATCTCCTAATATAACTTATGTAGATAGCTTAGTTGAACAGCATAAGTACATGGACTTGGGTAGGACATGAGATTTTGTTGGTTTGTCCAGAGTGATGCCCCAATGAATCCCAGAGTGATTTGATCAGTGAGTGGAAAAGTATTTGCAAAGTCCCCTTCAGGGAATGGTGAGAATGGGGGGAAATTCAATCTCCCCAAGTTGAATTCTTGATATTCTCACAAGCAGTGTGGACAACCAAAGCTCTGGGCTGAGCCCCCAGTCTTGGGGTTTGTTCATATGAAACTTAACCCCACAAAGGGTAGGTCAAACCTACTTAAAATTAGGCATTAGAGTGACCCCCAAGAGAACCTCTTTTGTTGCTCAGATGTGGCCTCTCTCTCCAGCCAACACAACAAGTAAACTCACCACCCTTCCCCTGTCTACGTGGGACGTGACTCCCAGGGGTGTGGACCTTCCTGGCAATGTGGGACAGAAATCCTAGAATGAGCTGAGACTCAGCATCAAGGGATTGAGAAAACTTTCTTGACCAAAAGGGGGAAGAGTGAAATGAGACAAAGTGTCAATGGCTGAGAGATTCCAAACAGAGTCGAGAGGTTATCCTGGAGGTTATTCTTACGCATTAAGTAGATATCACCTTGTTATCCAAGATGTAATGTAGAGGCTGGAGGGAACTGCCTAAAAATGTAGAGCTGTGTTCTAATAGCCATGTTTCTTGATGATGATTGTATAATGATATAGCTTTCACAATGTGACAGTGTGATTGTGAAAACCTTATGTTTGATGCTCCTTTTATCTACCTTGTCACAGACGAGTAGAACATATGGAATAAAAATAAATAATAGGGGGAACAAATGTTAAAATACATTTAGTTTGAAATGCTAGTGATCAATGAAAGGGAGGGGTGGGGGTATGGTATGTATAATTTTTTTATGTTTTCATTTTATTTTTGTTGTCTTTTTATTTCTTTTTCTGAATTGATGCAAATGTTCTAAGAAATGATCATGATGATGAATATGCAACTATGTGATGATATTGTGAATTGCTGATTATATATGTAGAACGGAATGATGATGTGTTGGGAATGTTTGTGTTTCTTTCTTGTAATTTTTTTTAATTTAAAAATTAAGTTAAAAATTTATAAATAAATAAAACATAGAATATTGTATTTCTCATGGCCAGTAGGTGGCAGCAGTTCCCCAAGAAAGCTATCTCCTATTTATCTGCGCCTCCACAGAGTGGTCCGTCCCTAATAGGTCGTATCTTAGGACCTCAGTGTCTCCCAGATCTTTGGCCTGTTCAGCTCCCTTTCCTCACTCTCTCATTCCCCCTTATCAGCCAACAATTCAGTGCTTAGGAATTCGAGGCTCTCCGTCCCTAGTGACTGCCCTGCCTCCCAAAGGGAAGTGACTTATATGCGTCTCGTCTTGTTTTGTTTCCATCGGAAGCTCTGATAAAAGGTATATTCACATGCAGCTGAATCTACCAGGTTAAAGAGGTTTCAGGGAGAGGGGACTGGGTTGTCAGAGAGTGAATCTGTAGAGTTCAGGAATCCCGGACATTCCAGGCTTTGGCCAGTGAAGGTGAGCAAAGGCTGTTTCTTCCTTTCCTCTTCTGGACTTTGCCTTTGTTCCATCACAAAAAGTAATGGGTGCTAGCAGTGGCACATCCCAGCACCAGGAGACTTTCTAGAAGCTATTGTGTACAGGCCCTCTAATTTCTAGCACATAATCTGCATTTGATTCCAATTAGCAATATCCAAGGACACCTACTAAAGAGCTAGCCCTGAGCTGGGGACACAGAAACATAAGTCTGAGCCTTCAGTACCCTCCCACATGGCTGTGAATAACTGGACATGATGCCTACTTCAGAGGTCGTACCTCAGATGTGTATTACCTTTCAACCCAGCTGGCAGTGGGATCGCTGCACAACGCTAATGAATATACTAAAAACCCATCACTGAATTGTAGACTTTAAAAGGATGAATTTTATGGTATATGAATTATATCTCAATAAGCCTATTAAAAAAAAAGATACCTGGGTCTGAGCAAACTGGTATTGAAAGAATTTTCACTGTGATACAAACATCAGGTTGTGCTCTGGCTCAGCTTATCAGTTTTATAAGTCAGGGTACATTTTGAAGTTGTGGTTTCTATTTCAATTTTCCATTCTTTCTTAACAGCTTAGCTGCCAATGGACATTTTTTTTTTTTAAATTAGAGAAGTTGGAGGTTTCCAGAACAATCATGCAGGATTGTTACAAAACAATACATCAACCTACCATCAAAACCATTCACTGGTGTGGATAGCTCATTTTTATAGTTGTACGATGAGCGATGAAGTAAAATCCATGGTTTAACTTAGGGTTCACTGTTTGTGTAGCACAGTTCCATGGTTCCTTTTTAAGATTGTTATTGTGTCACCACCTACACCATCTAACTTTTTTAAAATTTATCACAGAGGAGACACCATTTGTGTCCAAGCCCTGAAGGAAATGAGGAGCTAGTCCTGTCACTATTGGGGCCAAGGAACATTTGAGATGGGGCATGGCAAGTGCAGAGACCCTGACTGCAGTGGCATATCTAGCAGAGCCAAGGGGAGGGACTGGGGGCCAGGGGGAGATGACGTATGGCTCATAAATCCTTGTGAGAACTTTAGTTTTTACTGATTTGAAAATGCTTGTGTTATTTTAATATTGTTTTTTTATTGAGTTAATTGTTGTTCTAGTATACACACCACTTTTTTTTTTTAACATTTTAATTCACACACCATACAATCCATCCTAAGTATACAATCAATAGTTCCTGGTATAATCACATAGTTATGCATTCACCACCACAATCTATATGAGAATATTCCCATTTCATCAGGAAAAAAATCGCACACCTTGCCCTTATATCCCCCTATTATTGATATTTAGCTTTGGTATAGTTCCTTTGTTACAATTAATGAAAGAATATTACAATGTTACTGTTAACTATAGACCTTAGTTTGCATTAATTGTATTTTTTTCCATATACCACCACATTATTAACACCTTGTAATAGTGACATATATTTGTTCTACTTCATGTAAAAACTTGGTTATATTTGCACATTTAACCATCATTGTCCACTGATAACTCTAAGTTATCAGTCCTAGATTTTATCTTCTATCTTTCTTTCTGGTGACATATATGCCCCTAGCCTTCCTCTCAGGCATAGCACACTCAACTTGGTTAATTTCCATTTTGTACTACCACCACACGGTATTGTACTGTATTTTCTAACTTTACAATCAATCTTATCAAACATTCTGTACTCTTAAGCATCAATTGCCCAATCTCTGCCCTCTTTCTATCTCCTGATAACCTATGCTCTCAAGTTTAACTCTCAGAGTTTGCTCGTTATAGTTATTTCATATTAGTGAGAACATACAATATTTGTCCTTTGTTTCTGGCATATTTTGCTCAACACAGTGTCCTCAAAGTTCATTCAAATCATGCACGCATCATGACTTCATTCCTTCCTGCAGCCGCACAATATTCCATCAAATGTATATATGACAGTTCACCCCTCCATGCCTCCACTCATCAGTCGATGGACCCTTGGGCCATCTTCATCTCATCAGCAATCGTGAACAATGCCGCCGTGGACATCAGTGTGCAAATGCCTATTCATGTCCCTGCTTTCAGTTCTTCCGAGTATATACCTAGTAACAGGATTGCCGTATCACATGGCAGTTTTATACTTGACTTCCTGAGGAGCCGCCACACTGCTCTTCCAGAGTGGCTTCACAACTCTACATCCCCAGCAACGGTGAATGGGGAAGGGGAGGATGACATACAGCCTCATAGATCTTATGAGAACTTTGGTTTTTACTGATTTGAAAATGTTTGTGTTATATTTTAATATGGTCTTTTAATTGAGTTTGTTGCTTTATTAAACCCTTATACAACTTGTTAGAATGAAATTGTGATGATATCTTGAAACAATTTGTCCACAGTGCCTTCTGTCCTCCTGTCTCATCATAATCCACGAATTCCCATACTGTGAATATGTTCTGTCAGCATGTTGTCATTTAAAAAGTGATCTGTAATTAGTTTTCTTTAAGCAGTAAATAAGTATTGGCAAGAATGTGGAGAAATTGGAACCCTTGTGCTTTATAAATAAATGGGAATATAAAATGGAACAGCTGCTGTGGAAAATAGTTTGTTAGTTCCTCAAAAAGTTAAACAAAGAGGTATCATAAAATCAGGAATTCCACTCCTAGGTGTACCCCCACAAGAAATGAAACCAGGAACTTGAATTGATGTTTATACACCATTGTTCACAGCAGCATTATTCACAACAGCCATAAGTCCTCTAGAGCAACTAGTAAAGAGCCAGGAACTGTCTGGAACAACTGTTTGGGGGACATCTGTGACCAGACACAATATCGTACACCACTCTGGAATGGTGGAAGGGCTGAGATCATAGCACAGAATTGTATCAGTAAGGATAAAAAGAAAGAAAGAAAAGGATACGAAAAGAAAAGAAAAGTCATGCGTACATCAATGTGAATGAACCTTGAGAATATTATGTTGAATAAAATTAGCCAGATACAAAAGGACAAATACACTATGTGGCCTCACAAATATGAATTAAAATTAATGAGAGAAATTTGAGGGTTAAAGTTGAGGACACAGGTCATCAGGAGATAGAAAGAGGATAGAGATTGGGCATTGGATGGTTGAGGAGTACAGAATGTTCAACAGGATTGATTGTAAAGATCCAGAAATGGATCCACAATAATACCTGACAGTAGCAAAATACTGCAAATACATTGAACTAAGCTGAATGTGAATATGGTGGAAAGAGGGGCTTCATGGTATTGAGAATTATTTCTTGACCAAAAATGGGGAGAGAAATGAAGCAAAATAAGGCTTTAGTGACTGAGAGATTTCAAATAGAGTCGAGAGGTCATTTTGGAGGTTATTCTTATGCATTGTATAGAGATCCCTTTTCAGTCTTTTGGTATATTGGAGTAACTAGGGGGAAATGCCTAAAACCACTGGACTGCATCCAGTAACCTTGATTCTTAAAGATGATTGTTTAACTATACAGCTTTTATAGTGTGACCATGTGATTGTGACCGACATCCCCTTTATCCGGTTTATGGACAGATAAATAAGAAAATAAAGACAAAAATAAATAAATTCTAGGGGGGATAGGAGATATGGGAAGTTTAGGGTGTTTCATTTTACTCTTATTTTTATTTTTATTCTTATTCGTATTGTTTTTGGAGTAATGAAAATGTTCAAAAAACAAGTTTGATAATGAATTCACAACTATATGATGACACTGGGAGCCACTGATTGTATACTTTGGAGATTATATAGTATGTGAATATAATTCAATAAAATTACATTTAAAAAAACAATTCCAGACCCTTTGTTCACATTTCATCAGAAATCCTGGTAGGCTATTTATTTATTTATTGGCTTCTCCTAAGAGAAGATAAACACCCAGTTTATCTAGACATTTGGAGAGAAGAAATAAAAGGAAACAGGAATAAGGTGTTAGTGACTAAGAATACAAAACTCAAGATATGTTAGTTGATAGCCATCAACCTCCCTCCCGCAGTATCTATTTTTATATTATCTTCAACCTTTCTCTTCAACTGTTGTGTACCCAAAATGCTCAAGGTCAACTTTATGAAAATAGGGATCACAACTGGTATTGGTCAGGATCCTAACAGAAAACATGATATATACTCA
The DNA here is from genome assembly GCA_004026745.1 of Myrmecophaga tridactyla. Lineage (NCBI taxonomy): Eukaryota > Metazoa > Chordata > Mammalia > Pilosa > Myrmecophagidae > Myrmecophaga > Myrmecophaga tridactyla. Next base: position 19,312 of record PVIY010022377.1, read on the forward strand.
AAATAGGATAATTCAAGCAGAGTTGATTTATAATGAAACTATTTAAAAGCTGTGAGATAGGGGAATCATCATACCCTGGGCTTGCAGCAAAGAAGCTGTTAACCACCCCTTGATCTAAAGAGATGAAATGGTTATTAGAAATGGAAAGGAGAGAATTTCATAGACGCCTCCTTAAAAGGTGCAATGTCCTTCAGTGGCATGCCACAGTGGTGACATCCCAACAGGAAGGAATCAGTGAAAAAAAACTCTGCACCATCACTTTCTCCCTCCTTTCAATCTTTTGTGGATGCTCCCCATTCACAGAACCCAACCAACAGCCCGAGGACCTAGGAAACTGCTAATGTAGTCCATTCAGATAGCCTCCCACATCACAGAGCAGGGTGGAGAAGGATGGAAGGTGGAGCCAGAGGGGAACATGCAAGCTATCATTCACAAGCTCTTCTACACTCTGCTTTGGTAGAGGGATGTAGGAAGTCCAGGACTATGGATAGGACTGCAGACTTGAAGTCAGGCTGCCCACAGTTAAGCCAACATCTACCATTTGCTAGCTGTGCACACTTGGACAAGATTTTTAACTTCCTTATGCCTCAGTTTCCTCATCTGTAAAATAGGGTAAACAGTAGTGTCTAGGACCATTTTGAAGTTTGGACAAGTTAATATGTATAAGACATTTAGAATGGTGTCTGGCATACAGCACTCAATAAATGTTAATTAATTCATTGTTTATTATTGTTTTACTCAGAATCTTCAAGGTCTAGAAAATTTCTGACACAGAATGGACATTCAATAACACTTGCTAAAAGAATGAATGAAATATGCTTTCTATTCTGTTGACATCCTGGTAAGAGTTATCTGAAGCAGCTCCACTTTTTCTTGACTATTCAAGAATATGCAGAAAGGGTGGAGAGGGTATCAAACATCCAGCTTATTATTTGGGGGGGAAAACACACTGATTTTTAGAAATTAAATTCTACATCTACTGTCAGTCATTCTTGATTTTGGGGATGGGAAATATGGATACAGAAAGAAGAGTACCAAGACACAAGGAGTCAGAAGACCCTGGTTTTAGTTCAGTCTCTCTACCACCTTTCCATGGTCACTTGACCATTCCAAATCTATTTTTTTTTAACTCCTAAATCTGAGGCTCAAATAATATAAAGTTAACTCTTGAGTTTTTCCTGGATAGGAACAGCGCTGTTTTCATATCTTTCTAGAAGGGAAGCTATTTTTTTAGGTCTGTCCAATGCTGGGTACCAGGATTTGGAATATCAATATCCTTAGCAGTATTTGTAAGGAGCTCTTCTAGGACAGAACTGTTTTTAAAACTGTAACAATTATTAGGGGGTGACAATAATTGTACCTCTGACTAGGTTGCAAGCCCCAGGAAATCCAGACTTGTTTATTTGCTGGTACTTTACAAGAACCCAACAAAATGTATTGAAAAATAAATGAATGCGTATGAAAGCATATATTTCATTGATTGCATTCCTCTTAATTTAGCTATTTCTGGATCTGTAGAACAGAGCTCTACAATCCTGAAAATTCCAGAAGCACATCTTTTCTGAAGTATACAAAAATATCTCTTGCAGTGAACCATGAATGCCCAGCATGCCTGTGATAAATGGTTTCTTTTAAGTATGGCTGCATTAGGGTATGCTGTAAAGATACAACTCACTCATCTTCCACATGAGAAGAAATCTATTTCCCAGCTGACTTCTACCTGAAAATTCTCTCTACTTCTCGGGAACTCTTAGTCTATGGGAACTAGCACTACCTGTTTTGAATAAAGTCCACTAACCTCATACCCTGCTCCCTAGAATAAGCAGCTAAGGTTAAAACTGTTTACTGCCTCCCCTTCCCTGGGCTTTTGCATCTTAATTATTTCATTCCCAAATGTGTATGCTATGAAAGCACCTTTAAAAGTTTATAGCACTAGGGTGGTGCCATGGTGGCTCAGTGGCAGAATGCTCACCTGCCATGCCAGAGACCCAGGTTTGATTCCTGGTGTCTGCCTATGCAAAAAAAAAAAAGTTTACAGCACTATAAAAGTGCGTGCATGGGAATGAGACAAGAGAGGACACATTGTCACTTTGAGGGCCCATAAATGAATCAGCCTTACTTAAGAAAACAATCTTTATAGTGAAATATAACATATGTACAAAAAATCAATAAATTTCAAATCACATTTTGACAAGTAGTTATAGATAAGATCTCAAACTTTGGTATGGGTTACAGTATCACAATTTCAGGTTTTCCTTCTAGTGGCTCCAAGACACTGGAGACTAAAAAGAAAGATCAGTATAGTGAGTCAGTAGTCATACTCATTTGGACATATGTTATGTTTTATAATAAAAATTGGTAAAAAAAAAAAAAAAGTGAGCAGGATGATTTGACCCACAGAAAGGTAGCTGTGGTTGGGGATGCATTAATTAGATAAGGGACCCCCAAAAAATGAAGTGACAGATAAGTCTCCATGTTTTAAGGATGTTAACTGAAACCTGGCTCTTGCACCACCCTCGTTGCTTTTTTTTTTTAATTAATGGAATTTATTTTTTAGGGACATTTTAGGTTTTACAGAAAAATTGAACAGAAAGTACAGAGATGTTTCACATCACCCTTCTCTCTCCTGCATACAGTTTCTCCTATTATTAGTACCTGGCATCAGTGCAGTACTTTTGTTACCACTGAATAACCAATACTGATGTATTATTATTAACTAAAGTCCATAATTTACTTTAGGGTTTACCCTTTGTGTTGTACAGTTCTGTGGGTTTTGACAAATGCATAATTTCATATATCTGCCATTAGAGTATCTTAGAATACTTTTACTACATTAAAAATCCCTTCTGCTGAACTTTTCATCTATCCCTGCCTTCCCCTGAACTCCTGACAACCACTGATCTTTTTCTGGTCTCTATGGTTTTGACTTATCCAGAATGTCATATAATTAGAATCATAAGAGATATGCCTTTTCAGACGAGCTTCTTTCATTTAGCAACATGCATTTAAGGTTCCACTGCATCTTTCTGTGACTTGATACCTCATATCTTTTTATCATTGAATAATATTCCAATGTATGGCTATACCACAGTGTGTTTATCATCATGCATTCAAGGACATCTTGGTTGCTTCCAAGTTTTGGCAATTATGCACAAGTCTGCTATAAATATTTATCAGCAGTTTTTGTGTGGATGTAAGTTTTTCAACTTATGTTAGTAAATACTACAAAGTATGATTTCTGAATAATTGGATGATATGGTAAGACTATGTTTAGCTTTGTAGGAAACTGCCTGATGGGTCTTTCAAAGTGGCTGAACTATTTTACATCTCCATTAACAATAGATAGGAGTTCCTGCTACCCCACATCCTCATTAGCATTCTTTTGTCATTTTTTTTTTGAATTTTAGCCATTATATTAGGTTTGTAGTGGCATCTCATTATTTTAATTTGCAATTCCATAAAAACATATTGTAGGGATTAAATCATTTCCCTGACAAAAGGCATGCTCAGATCCCAACCCCTGGTCTGTGGGCATAAACCAATTTGTAAATAGATCCTTTGAAGATGTTATTAGTTAAGGTATGCTCCAACTGAGGTAAATTTTAATCCAGTATGGCTGAAGTCCTTATAAGCAAGAGAAATTGGACACAGGAGAGGGAGGAGCCAAAGGGAGCAGCCAGAAGCTGGAAGTCAATAGAATCCAGGAAAGAAAGAAGAAGATGCCGCCATACACACTGCTGTGTGACAGAGAAGCTAAGGAACCCCCAAAATTGCCAGTCAGCTAGAAGATACTGACCATGGGAGGAAGCAAGTCTTCTAGTCTCTTTATTAACCATGAGTTAATAAACTCCTGCTGTTAATCCAACCCATTGTATGGTGTTTGTTTTAGCATGTAGAAAATTAAAACACACATGATATTGAATGCCTCTTCATATGCTTAATTGCTATCTGTGTATCTTCTCTGGAGGTGTCTTTCAGATCTTTTGCTGATTTTTTGTACAACATGAGTTGTTTTCTTACTGTTGAGTTTTAAGAATTCTTTGAATTTTTTTTACAAGTCCTTTATTAAATATGTATCTTGCAAATATTTTCTCCCAGTCTGTGGCTTGTCTTTGTATTCTCTTAACAGAGCCTTTTCACAGAGCAGCAATTTTCAATTTTAATTAAGGCCAACTTATCAATTTTTTCTTTCATGGATTGTGCTTTTGGTGTTATATCTTAAAAGTCACCCCAAACCTAAGGTCATCCAATCTTTCTCCTATGTTATCATCTAGAAGTCTTATATAGTTTTGCATCTTACATTTTCACATTAATTTATGTGAAAAGTATAAGGTCTCTGTCTAGATTCATTTTCTTGCATGTAGATACCCAGTCGTTTCAGCTCCAGTGGTTGAAAAAACTATTCTTTCTCCGTTCTGTTGTCTTTGCTCCTTTCTCAAAGATCAGTTGACTATATTTGTGTAGGTCTATTTCTGGGATCTCTATTCTTTTTCATTGTCTTATCTGTTCAGTCTTTTACCGATATCACACAGTCTTAGTAACTGTTAGTAAATCTTGGAGTTGGATAATGTCTATCCTCCAAATTTGTTCTTCTTTTTTCAGTATACTTCAATATCTTTCCCAATTCATTATTTTTCAGTAGATATTTAAAGAAGTCAATCCTTTTTGAATTATAAATTCATATGCCGAAAATAAGTTTCTTTTTTTTTTTTTCTAATGCTGTTGCAGGATGGATCTATAGTCCTCAACTCTTGTGAAATAATAGAAAGTGATCACACCACTTGGTATTAAAAACCAGAGTTAGATTCAAGTTACACCTTGCCTTAATCTTAGGTCTGCCATAACAAAGTACCATAAACTAGGTGACTTAAAAAACAACAGAAATTTTCTCTCATAGTTCTGGAAGTTTTCTCTCACAGTTCTCTCACAATCAAGCTGTCACCAACACCATGCGCTCTCTGAAAACCATAGGGGAGAATCCTTCCTTACTGCTTCCTAGTTTCTGGCAGCTTGCCAGTATAACCTCCTCTTAATTTAACTAGTTCCATTTGCAATGATCCTATTTCCAAATAAGGTTACATTTTAAGGTCCTGGGGTTTAGGACTTCATCCTATCTTTCTGAAGGATACGATTCAGCACATAACAAGCCGTTATGGTCAAACAGCATCACAGTGAAACTCCCTGTTTCCTCATCAGTGATGACTTAGATTTCCAAGGCCCAGAAGGGAAAGTATGAGATTGGAGGAGGCAATTATTTAACTGATGAGTAACTTTAACAAGCAAATACTATTATCAAGCTCAGGTATAGTGTGTAATTAATCTCTGATACATTGCCCTTCTGTTCGTAAGCACAAAAAAAATCACAACTTATGATATATTTAAAACCCTTTAAGAATATCATTGTAGTTTAACAGTCCTCATATAAAAAGCTATGGACATTAGGACCAGCCTTACAGAAGTAACTCATCCTAAGGGAAAGGCTCCGAGAGAAGAATCTAGAGGTGACAGTACATTAAAGGATATCCAAGCTAGTTGAACAATGCATTATCCACCCCAAGTGTGTGCAGGAAGCCCCAGCACAGCTAGGGTGTCAGAGGCTGTGGGTAGTCTGGAAATTATCAGCATCTGTATCTACTTAAAAGCATATTGGTTATAAGTGTATTGTTTGTTTTCTTTTTTTGCATGGGCAGGCTGTTTTCCTAAAATAAAAGAAAAAAGAGTTTTAGTATGGAATAAAGGTGGACTGCATTCAAGTGTCAGCCTCATCATTTAATAACTACCTGCTCAGCCCCTCTGAACCACAGTTTCTTCATTCTTCCCTCAAAGGACAAGTGCCATTTTATACAAGGTAAATTACCTAATGTGCCTAGTATGGTCTGTGGTTAACAGTTATCACTCCAGTTCCATATAACAACCTCTGTGCATTAAAATTTTTACCATTTTTATGTGTATTTTTCCCAGATTTAGTCTCCCATAAGTGTTGATCATATGGGGGAAAGCTGCCACTGTTTTTCTGGATAATACCATTAAAGAATTTACCTGAAATAAAAGGTATTGAAGAGCTAAATCAACAAATGCAATGTGTAGGGCTTATTTGGGTCCTGATTTGGATGAACTAACTGCGACAACAGATTTATAAAACTGGGTATTAGATGATATTAAGGCATTATTATTCATTTTGTTGGATATCATCTTCCTATTATACTTAAACTTTCTTATCTATAGGAGACATACATTGAACTCTATATATGAAATTGCTTTAAAGTATTCCAGCATATCCAAAAGAGAGAAAGGGTTAGATAAAACAAGAATGGAAGAATGTTACAATTGCTGAAACTGGGTGATAGTTTATATTTAAAATTTTTTGGATGAATAATAAAGAACTTATGTCAGGAAATTGATGAATAACATTGCACTAATGGAGCTACAAATATTATACTCTTTTTTCAAATCATGGACTGCTACTAAGTGAGGAGGGGTAAAGGAAGTGAGAAGATAGAGAATTTCTTCCCTTGTGCCTCTGGTTTTTGGGTTTTTTTCCAGTAGTTTTCCTTTTTCTCTTTTTTTCCAACAGTGAGATTAACAAGGATTACTTTGAGCAGTCTTTATGTCAATTGAAATGTCACTTTAACTGGGATTTAGTTAAGGAAAAAAGTAACTTAGAAGACTTAGAAAACAGAATAAAATGTCAAATAAATTTTTGTCTCTGAATCTAAAGCCACCTTGTACAATCTCTTGGCCTACATAAAACATCTCAGGCCAGAACGAAGCAGCCCTAAAACGCCTATGGCAAGCAGAAGGCTCCATCCAGCAGGTAAACACTAACCAGAGACAAGGCATATGGTCACTTAGGGGAACTATTATCACATGGACAGATTCCACAATGCTCAGGTTTACCTGGACAAGGTGTGAATTATTTGCAAAAAGTTTTCAGTTAAGTGTCCAGAGATGGAAACTGCTTAAGTTTGGCGAGGTGTTTTATGAAAGAGTTAAGGAGTGTTTTGAGAAGGCTCTGAATGAGACACCCAGCAACCCAGAATTCATCCTTGGTTTGGTAATCACAATCTTTCATCTGGACGGTAGAAAACTGACAAATGCTCTCTCTCTCCTGAGAAGGCCATTGAGCAGAATCCTAACAACCAACATGTGAAAGTTATTCTGGCCTTGGAACTTCAGAGGCTACATGAAAAAGCAGAAGCAAAAGGGTTGGTAGAAGAGGACTTGACTCAAACCTCATGTCCAATAGACATACTTTGTAAAGCTGACAAATTTTATCACTATATGAATAACCAGAACACAGACGTTGAATTATTTAGAGAAGCTTCTGAATTGTCATCAGAAAATGCTTCCCTAAAACAAGAATGGCAGAATGTTACAATTGCTGAAACTGGTGATAGTTTATATTTAAAATTTTTATTTTAAATAAAAATAAAAAAAACAACACCAGCTCGGACACCACCACTGGGTAAAAGCCAAACAAAAAATAAAAGAGGAGCAAATGAAACCCACAGAAATGTTGAAAACATGGAGGAGCTGAAAAGACATGCTATAACTTTAAGGAAAGCTATCATGCTCTTTGAAAACCTCCTTGATGCTTACTCACATACCAGCCACATGTATGTCCAGACAGGAGAGTACGAGGAAGCAGAAAAGTACCTTCCAAGAGTACTCAGTAAGAATGCTCTTCCTAAAGAGAATCAACTGCTACATCTTCGATATGGTAACTTCCAGCAGTATCAGAGGAGATCTGAAATAAATGCCATCTTCTGTTACTTCAAGGGTTTGAAGATAAATGAGGAATCAGATGTAAGGGAAAAACTGAAAGGGAAACTCATAAAAATAGCTGAGAGGTGATTTTCCAAAAACCTAGAAGATTCTGTACACTGGCTTATCCTAGATTACAATCACAGGCTGAATGGAGAAGAACAGGCAACTGAGTGCTACAAGAAGCAGCGAGACATCCTATTAGAAGACACACCTTATGACTGGAGCACCTTTTCTCCTAGAAAAGCCTGGTTGGGGGAAGTGGTGGGGTACTAAGGAAAGAAAGGTTGCATTGAGTCATACAACTGCTGCGATCCAAATTTAACCTCCTAATTCCCAAAGCTTCCTGAGAAAACAGGATTTTCTGTGGGCCTAACCAAATCCTGACTGAGGCAGGCTATTTTTTACTAGGCCTTTCTTGATTCTCTGGATACCCACTTGTCTCATTTCCCAAGGCTGTGATAACAAAGGACCACAAAAATGGGTGGCTGAAAACAACAGAAATTTGCTACTCTGGAGGCTAGAAGTCTGAAATTAAGGTGTCAGCAGGACCATGCTCCCTCTGAAGTCTGTAAGAAAGAATCTGTTCCATGCTTCTCTCCTGGCTTCTGGCGGTGGCCGGCAGTCCTTGGCATTCCTTGGCTTGTAGTAGCAAAACTCTAATCTTTGCCTCTGTCTCCATGTGGCCTTCCTTCTGCCTTCAGATCCACATGGCATTCTCTCTTTCTGTGTCTGTTTAGATCTATGTTCAAACTTCCTTTTCTTATAAGGACATCAATCAGATTGAATTAGGGGTCCACTCTACTCCAGCCTGACCTTATTTTAACTAATTCCATTTGCAATGACTATTTCCAAATAGGGTTACATTTTGAGTAACTGGGTGATAGCACTTCAATATTTCTTTTGCAAGAGGGGTGCAATTCAACCCACAGCATCATTATTTCCTGCTGTTCCCTTGTGAGCTCTGACTAGGGAAGAAGAGATGCTCCCCCATTTTACCAGATCACAAATCTGGCACTCAGCATCAGAACACTAAATCATATGCCATTCACAGGAAGAAAACTGAATTCTCAGATGTTACTGTGGCCATAAAACCTTGCCACGCTCTCCATAAAGTTTATTCAGCTCCTATTATAGAAAAGGTCCTTATGCTATAACCAACTCACTCACTCCCCAACCCTGTACACATTATAGCATTCCTTTCTCATTGCTTTATTCACAACCTTATTCCCTCCCCCTTAAATTGTTACTGCAGATTTCTACTAATCCCTGTGCACTTCTGGTTTCATGACTGAGCTTAGAATTTGCCTCTCCAGGAAGAAAGCCCTGACACCTGGCCCCACATCTCATCCTCTGGATATGGCCAATCTATTTGATGCCAGTTCACCTCCCTTGTGATCATTATACATGTCTATTTCGGTTTGCTAAAGCTGCCAGAATGCAAAATACCACAAATGGAATGGCTTTTACAAAGGGAATTTATCAAGTTTCAACTGCACAGTTCTAAGGCTGTAAGATGTCCAACTAAGGCAGCCAGAGAAAGATACCATGACTCAAGAAAGGCTGATGGGTCCAGAACACCTGTCAGCTAGGAAGGCACGTGACTGGCATCTACTGGGGTCTTTGGCTTCTGGATTCAAACAACTTCCCTGGGGGTATTTTCTTCCTGCATTTCGAAAGTCTGGTTCTCATGTTGGCTCTGTCGGGTCTGTCAGCTCACAAGCTTTTTCCAAAATTGTTCCCTCTTAAAGGATTCCAATAAGCAGCCCTACCTTGAGTGGGTAGAGACACATCTCCATTGAAACTACCTAAACAAAAAGTCCCACCCACAATTGGGTAGGGCACATCTCCACGGAAACAACTTAATCAAAAAGATCCCACCCTACAATATTGAATGAGGATTAAAGAACATGGCTTTTCTGGGGTACACAACACTTTCAAACTAGCATAATGTCAATGGAATTCCTTTCAGTTGTTCTTATGATGTAATAAAGATAATGCTAAAAATTGGGTCACCTTACATTTGTGTAGATGCTTTTCATCATTCATTCATTTCATACTCATTCATCAAGCACCTTCTATGTGCTCCTGTAGGTGCTAAGTTCTAGACACCCAACTTTCATTGACACACATTGCACCAAGGAAGCATCTACTCCAATTTTAGTAGCAGGAGATAAACATGTATTCAACCGAGAGAATAAAGGGATATATGGTGTGTGACAGAAATATACAAAGGGTATCATGAGGCCACAAAGGATGGTTAATTCTGTCTCTAGGGGTAGTGGTCTATATAGAACACAGAATAAAAAGGAAATGCAGTTTTGAAAGATGAGGAGTTGTTGGCCACAAAAATCAAGGTGATAAATGCATTCTTAACAGAGGAAACAGAATGGGCAAAGGCACAGAGTGATGTAAGGGAGAGGCATTTCAAGAGGAGGATCTGGAGAGGGAGGTTGTGGGAAGAGCATAGAAAGCCTTGTACAACGAGGCTAGGAAGGCCAGGGAAACCACTTGGGCTTCCTCACATAAAACTGGGTTACTAGCTGTTCGACCTTGGGCAAATTCACTAAACTCTTTGAGCCTAGGTTTCTGTTCCAGTGAGATGGAGGTAGTATTAATAACTACATATGGGGTTTTGGGGGTGTTACTTTAAATATGTAAAGTATCTAAATTAAGGCCTGGACTATAAAACGTACTGCATGTTTGTTACAGTCCCTCCATTTCTTCCTGTAGGCTTTTTGTGATGATTAAGTGAGATAATATGTCTAAAGCCACAATCACAGTGTCTCTCATATAGAAGGACTTACCTGCTAAATCTGGTAGTATGATGTGATTTTTGAGTTTGGGCTTGACTGGTGCTAGAGTCAGCTGGGGAAGCCTTGGAGTCTCATGAGACATACGCTGCAAGATCTGGATGGCAGACCCCAAATGGGTAAATACTCTGGACTACAACTCAATCCATCCACAAAACCAAGATCCACCGATGTGGGTAGGAGATGGATGGGGGTGAGTTTGGAGGAGGAAAAGGAAAGTCATTTTCTTACATGTCTCAATTGTGAATAACAGTAGATATCTGAAGCTAAATAGTCAACTTAACTCCTTACCAGCCTGGTGTAGGAAAATGTCATAGAACTGGTTGAGAATCCTGGTTCCTCCATTTTCTGGTTCTGTGACCAAGGACAATTCATTCAATTTCTTCGAGCTCCTGTTTTCTCCTATGTCCAATAAGAATGACAATAATAATTAGATAAACCTTATAAAATTCTCTACAGCTTTGGTTATATAATGGGAGCTCAGTGAATCACAAAACTATCCTTAACTCTCCCTCCCAGCCTACTTCTTCCTATGCTCTCTATAGGGAAAGAAGTAAAGCTATTTCAGCAGCGCAATACTTATCTAACATTCCCCTTATGGCGAATCCCAGCTGTGATTACCCTAACTCACCCTGAGAAAATGGGTGGTTCTTACTGAACGGGGAAAGAACATGATCAATAGTGGTTCTCAAGCAGGGACAAGTTTTCCCCTTAAGCATGATATCTGAAGATATCATTGATTGTCACCGCTGGAGGGAAGGGTGATACTGACATCTAGTAGTCAGAGGCCAGGATGCTGCTAAAGACCCTGCAATGCACAGAACAGTCCCCCATTACAATTATATGGCCCAAAATGTCAATAGTGTCAGGAGAAGGGACATTATATCACAAACTGCAATTCCTCAATTAGTGGTTATGACATTAAAGAATATTAAAGCTCTGATGACAGTTGAGGCACATGAAAGAGTAAAACAGCAGGAGACTCCATCCAGTATCAATGAATTTGCTCACCCACCATCCTCCAGAACTGCTTTTCATAACCAGAGAAGATGTCAGGATATTAGGGCCTACTTCCAACCTGGTTTTCCTAATTTTTATTGTTCTCAGCACTACCTTCCTGTACTTTCCCTAATGAACAGTCTGAAGCAAACAGCCAAGCTTACTTAATCAAGCATACTTAATCAAGTATATGTACATATACATATATATATGTAGGTCTTGATTCACATCCAACACTGATTAGCAACAGTTTTGACCTCCCACCAGTGCTAGCTCCAGAGCTGACATTCCCCAAGTTTGCTACCTGGTGCACGTCTCTGTCCCTGCTAGGAAAGGCATATGGGAACCCACTCCAAAGAGTTTTCATTTTGAAAAATTCAAGTTTTATAGAAGTTTAGGGCAGAGGGCAACTACTGTATCCCATTTTGACCCCCAAGTATGGCTGCTTAAATCATCACTTCTCCAGTCAATAATAACAATCCCATTATAACTCTTCTTTGTTATGTGATCAGAGACTTTCAAGCTTTGTGAGTATCCTGGGAGGTGAACCCTTTGCTCCATTTATCTTATCCACCAAAGATCTGGCCACTCTTCTTTTAAACCCTCAAACCACAATAGGAACTGTTAGGCTCCGTTTTCCCCAACAATTGCCCTGTGTGTAACCCTCTGAGGTGGCCTTTCCGTCTTTGTAGACTTTTTTTGGTATCTCTGCAAGCCGTGTACCTTCTAAGGAAGGTATCTCAATTGAAAGGTGCCTTCCCCTACCTGTAGTAGAGACCACCTTCGGGAATTCCAAGTAATCTCAGAAATCTTTCTTGCTGAAGAAGGAATAAAAAAACAAAAAACACCCACATAGAAATGTAATTTCTAGACTGAAAACCTTAGAGTAGAGTCAAAAAGAAAGTAAGATGCCTTCCAGAGCGAGCCCAGCATAGGGTCTCCTGAAGCCCTGTTACATTCACCCACCTCACATATCCACAGGAATATTTTCTTACATCTGTAAAGTTAATTTCTTAATTCATGTACTCCTCATACATATATTATTTTATATAATACAGAAGTACGCAAATGTGATCACATATATGTACTTTGGTGTACTGTCATCTCAGGTATTTTTCTTGCTTGCTTGGCTGCTCCCTCTCCTTATTTCCCTACTTTCTCCACATTTGCCCCCTCCTTTCAGCTTAATTTATTTTGCTTGTTGTTTTCCTTTAGTATTATAAAATCTCATGCAGTGTGTATACATACCCACATACATACATACATATACACATACATATACATGCAGAAAAAGCATTTATTCTAAACAAATATAAATTAACATCCAAAGGCAGAATACAAAGAAAGAATAAAAATATCAGAAACCTAGCATCAGCCATTGCCACACATCTCAGATGATGGCAATGAGCATCCCTCAAACCTCCTTAAAGTAAAGACATCCATATCCTCGCTCATAAATGAAGAAGACACAGCCAGGCAATGCATCAATAGACTTTTCCCTGCAAACTATTAGAGTTTGCTAACTGGTCTCCGATTTTATAGCAAGTTCAGAGGCAGGCCCTGTTCTAGAGACTGAATGACCCTCTTCCCCAGGGTCTCTGTTTTGGAGGGAAAACAGGGCCAAGGTTTGGGAGGTAAGGCAAGTGAGGCACCTAGGGCACAACATTTAAGGAGATACTTTCAGGATAGGGCAAGAGTGCGGTCAGCACCGAAGAGTGGGTGCCTCTTTAATGCCCCACCCACCTCTCCCTAGTTCAGTGCCTGGTTCTGGAGCCAGACTACTGCGCTGATGCAAAGGTTCACCACCATTGCAGGTGTGCAATCTTATGCAATTTATTTAATCCCTTTTGTTTGTTTCCTCATCTCTGACACAGGGATAATCACAGTATGTATCATAAAACTGTTTCAGGGTTTAAACATAGCAGTATATGTAGAACACTTAAAACAGTACTGGCATATAGTTAGTGGCAGTTAATATTAGTATTTTCATTTGTATTTGTGTAATACTCAAAGAACAGCAGAGGCATAGACCAGAGTCTGATGAGAGGTTGGTATTCAATAAATAGTGACTAAGTGAATTAACAATGGAATAGAGATGGGTGGAAGGATGGGTGGACAGACAAAAGATGAATTCTGAATTTTCCCTTAGTGTACAGAAAAAAAGCAGAAAGAACAATTATATTGACAATTATTTTTAAATGGAGGAAACTATTTTAAAGCAACCTCTGCTGAAGATTGGGTTTAAGGATATGATTGGGATAGAGGCCAGAAGGCAGCTTCCCTCACTCACTCAGTCCCTCATCTTCCAAATAAACAAAGCACAACTTCAGTTTGAACTCTACCTGAAAAGCCTCCTCACCTCCCAGATGTATTTTACTAGATGGTTATTTTTGCACAAATAACAACCTCTTCCCCACTCTCCTCAGTGGGAGCAACTAAGGATAAAATTATTTCTTTCTCCCCTTACTGTTTTCCAGTATCATCTGTATTACAAAGGTAATTTTTAAATACAGAGTGAGGGACAAGAGGTGATGTGTTGCCATTTTAGAACCCCTCATATAATCCTGCCTCCCTCTCTTGATCAGAGTACATTCCTGGTATGAATCAGGCTCAGAGCCAAGACACTTTAAAAGACTACAGCAAGGAGGCTCAGCAGCACAAAAAGAAACTATTCTTACCCAAGGAATTTCTTTTTCTCAGGAAGTAATGAAGAGGTTGGTTTCACTTCTCAGTTTAAACCACTTCCTATCTGTGCTGGTTTGAAAGGATGAATGTTCCCTAGAAAAGCCATGTTTTAATCCAAATCCCATTTCATAAAGGTAGAATAATCCCTATTCAATACTGTATGTTTGAAACTGTAATCAGATCATCTCCCAGGAGATGTGATTTAATCAAGAGTGGTTGTTAAACTGGATTAGGTGACAACACGTCTCCACCCATCTGGGTGGGTCTTGATAAGTTTCTGAAGTCCTATAAAAGAGGTAATATTTTGGAGAATGAGAGAGATTCGGAGAGAGCAGAGAATGCTGCAGCACCATGAAGCAGAGAGTCCACAGCCAGCGACCTTTGGAGATGAAGAAGGAAAACGCCCCCCGGGGAGCTTCATGAAACTGGAAGCCAGGAGAGAAAGCTAGCAGATGACGCCGTGTTCGCCATGTGCCCTTCCAGATGAGAGAGAAGCCATGACTGTATTCGCCATGTGTCTTTTCACTTGAGAGAGAAACCGTGAACTTCATCAGCCTTCTTGAACCAAGGTATTTTTCCCTGGATGGATACCTTTGATTGGACATATCTATAGACTTGTTTTAATTGGGACATTTTCTTGGCCTTAGAACTGTAAACTAGCAACTTATTAAATCCCCCTTTCTAAAAGCCATTCTGTTTCTGGTATATTGCATTCCAGCAGCTAACAAACTAGAACAATATCTATGCTCGAAAAAAAGAGAATAAATCACAAGACTATTTCTTTTCTTACAAAAGACTTTTGAGAAGCTAGAGAGTCCAGGGCTGGACTGCTTCCAAGAGCTAAAATCCCAATCATGAACTAGCATTTGTGTCACCATGCCCAGCAGGTCTGCATATAAGACTTAGATAAATATCTCTCTGCTACAGTGTATCAGGGAGATTGGGAGAGGACCCACAGAGTGATCATATAAGAATATGATATAACTAACATTTACTAGCAGTTACAATTTGCCAGACACCATCCTTGGAGTTTCTTTTGGTTTGTCTCATTTAATCCTTACAAAAACACATGTAATTGGAAGCATAGGTAGAGAAATGTTGAGTAACTTTCTCAAGTTCACAGAGCTAGGAAGTTGCTCTATTTTATTTCAGAGCTGGAGGACCTAACAATTAATATTATGTCAGTCTATTACAATAGCCTCAAATACAAATAAATAAAGTTACAAAGACTGCCTCCAAATAGTTTCATATGTTTTGGAAAGCAATTTAAATCTCATAAATTATGATAAAATTGTGAAAAATGTAATGTAAGCTTAGAATATTTTATAATATTATATAAAAGATATAAAATGTAATATATGTAGTAATATATGAACTATTTTACATATTATCATAAAATATATTTTAAAATATACAAAATATAACCTGAATGATGAATACACAACTATGTGATGATATTGCGAGCCACTGACTTATACTTTGGATGGATTGTATGCTGCATGTAGATATTGCAACAAAAATATTTTCTTAAGCTAAAGATGTATATATATAAACCTATAAATAGCATTTAACATATTTATATTAATATTTACATATATTAAATATTAAATCATTCTATTTATTTACATGTAACTATTTATATTGTATTAGATAATAAAAACAGTATTACTTTTACTTATTACATACAACATATAATATAAATACATAATAAATTTAAATATAATAAAACTACATAAATAACTATATAAATAATATCTTTTCTATGTGCTCTTAATATACACATAGAATACACACAGAATGGAGAGATTTTTACAATTGCTTGGGGCTTTACAGTAGCGGCTCATGTAAAATACAGTAAACAGATTTGCAAAAGATCAGAGTCAAGAAGGCAAATTGCCCCCAGAAAAATAACTGCAAATTTTTTTTTTTTTTTTTTTTTTTTTTGCATTAACAGAAGTAGAGTAGCCGAAAAAAGAGGAGGTGAGAGGTGTTCTGTGCTGTACCGGTCATGAGAACCTATCTAATGTGATGTGTGCATTTGAGGAGCCAATGCTTTAAAAATGAACTGAAACCTGCTCTTCCACCCCCCTCCCTCTCTCTTCTATGGTAAACCCCATGTTCGACCCTTCCTCTTCGCTTATTAGGAGTTCAGGTGGGAAATAGCAAAGGTGGAATCAGGCTCCTTCGGAGCTCCGAAGAGCACCCGCCAGGCCCATCCTACTCTAGACGCGAGACGGGGACGGCCGCCGAACTGCCTGGCGCATGCTCCGAGGAGGCAGCGCCGGTAGCAAGGGCTATGGTGGACGGAGACGGCGCGTCAGGGGCTGGCGGAGTGGGTGGGGCCGAGGCCGCGGCCGGAAGTGGTCGCCCGGCGGAAGGAAGCGCGCTTCTCCTGTTGGGGCCTCTACTCGGCACTGAGGACCGAGGAGCGCGGCCCTCGATCCTCCCACACACTCCGCCGGGCCGAGACCCTGACCCGCAATGGCCTGAAAACACTCACCACCCAGCGCCTGGACTAGGGAGTTGGCTCCCTCTCCTACCGAAGGAAAAGACCGCTCTGATAAGTCTAAAGATTGCTTTAAAGATAAAGGGGCCACCAAGAAATTAAGCGAGAAGGACTGTGGCAGGGATAAAACTCGAAAGAAGCACGGGACTTCTAGTGTTAGCTGCAGCATCAAGTCTCGCTCCAGTTCTACTCCCAGCTCTGGTTCCAGCCCCAGCCCCAGCCCCGGTTCAAGCAGTGCATCCAACTCCTCTTCTGCTTCAGGCTGCTTGGGAAGTTCCAGCTCATCTCCCATCTCCAGCAGCCCCTCCGGCTTTCTGAGCCCTTCTTGGCACAAGCAATAGGTGGCATTCCACCTCTAAATCCAAACCACCCAAAAGAGATGAAAAGGAAAGGGAAAAGTGGAGTTCTTTCCTTAAACCCACCAAAGTGCACATTGGAAGGCTCACCCAGAATGTGACCCAGAGAGTGAGGAAGGCCCTGAGCAGCCTTGGGGTTGAGGAAAAGATTTGGAAAAGCATCTACAGCTTAGCTTTCTACCTGAGTGGCAGACGGTGGAAAATGGCAGTGGAGAAATTTCACATCAGGAAGGAGACAGCTACTGCAGATTTCTAAATATAGGGTTAAGATCCAAGGTCCTGCCATTACACTCAGTTGAAGACCAGGGCTTCTAATCAAACCAGAAGGAAAGACAGAGAAGAACCAACAGAGAAATCCATCTGTCTCCTGAGAGAAGTCTTTGAGCTGAATCTTGACAACCTGTGCTTTAAATTTTCTTTTGGTCTTGAACCTTCAGAAGAAACAGAAGTAGAGAGGTTAATAGTAAAGACCTTGAAGCAAACCCTACAACCAAGGAAGACTTTGTGGTATGGGCAGATGTTGATACAGAACAGGATATCTGGAAAAAGCTCAAGTTAACCTTAAGCTTCATGAATTCTCACCCAAAATAACCTACCTACTTTACCAGATCCAAGACTATTCTAGAAAATACGAAATACTTGAAAGTACGAAAGCATTTGAAACAAATGGGAATGAACGAAATGTACAGACTCTAAGGGGGCATGTCATAAATTCTTTTAAAGCAGCTACTGAGTCCGGTGAGAATATTTTGCCACCTGCCCACACTTTGCCTCTATGCATGCAAAGACAGTGGAGTATGAAGGAGCAGAACATGACTTTCAAAGAGAATTCAGAAATGAGTTAACTCCTACAGGGAAATAATTCCTAGTCTGCAATACAGCAGCTTTCAGCCATAATCAAGTAATCTGTAAGGACAATGGCACCTGCCACAGACCAAGAGTGCTGGCCTAATCTTGACTTCTTTGACAAGCAGAATGGAGAAGAGGGAACAAATTATCCTCTTGAGAAAAAACATTCTGCTGGTGCCAACTTTTCCTTAAGCAGATCTGGTCATTGTAGACAGTAAACATAAAAATATTCTCCAGATTTTTACTAATCTGTGAAATGGCTTGGATGAGTGGATGGATTGTGGGGCTTTTCATGAATATAAAGACTTGAAGAAGAGGAATTTTTTGAAAAAAAAAAACTGATTCCATTTTAGACGTCCTCAATTCATTTATAATAGGGGTTAGCAAAGTTTTTCTGTAAAGGACCAAACAGTAAATATTTTGGACAGTTCACATATTTTCTGTGCATGTGTGTGTGTATAATCCTTAACAAATATTAAAAAATGGAACCATCTATAAAATGTAAAAAATATTCTTAGTTCAAGGGCCATACAAAACAAGCAGAGGGATGAATTTGATGCACAAACTGTAGTTTTCCAACTCCTGACTTGAAAAAACTAGGTAAAGATGTCCAGAAGCCTGTTGAAATTATTTAATCTGATCTAAAAGTTCTCTCTATACACAGATGGATAGATATGAGTAGATATAAATATATATCATCTCTATTTGTTTACATATAGATATATTTACACATCTGTGTATCTGTCCCTTTCTCTCTACACGTGCATACACACACACACACACACACGGGGATCACTAATAGTTCAAGAAGAATGATGATGGTAGGTCAGTAGGTAATTCCAGAAGGATTGCCTTGAATTGAGATGCTATGACTGGCTAAGTCTCATTTGCTCAGCAAGACTGGTTCTGTTATATGAGGATGTAAGAGAAAAACACAGACCCTCACCCAATTCTCCTCAACTTGACAAATATCATTTGCAGTGTTTCTCCAAAACCACTTCTTAACCAATTTGACCCCTTAAAGTCTAAGACCACATTAACCATTAAAAATGTCTATTGAATATTAGCCTTGAAAAAAAATAGAAAGTTTATCTATGTGTACTACTGACATAGAGATATGGCCAAGATTTATTACTGAATAGAAAACCACAAGCTACAAAACAGCATGAATAGGGAATGGATGAAGGAAAATTTATGATCTAAATTAAAATTTGGATTGTTATTTTGTCCATATTGATGAATTTATATACCATATAGATTTAAGGTGATGGGTGGTATACTGGTTTGAAACTGTTATAGTTTCAGAAAAGACATGTGCTTTCAAATTTGATCCAATCATGTGGAGTCAGACCTATTGTTTGGGGTGGAACTTCTTGATTAGGTTGTTTCCATGGAGCTGTGACCCACCTAATTGTGGGTGACCTTTTGATTAGATGGAAATGTGATTCTGCCCACTCAAGGTGGGTCTTGATTAATTTACTGGAGTTCTTTAAAAAGGGGAAGCATTTTAGAGGAAGTGACATAGACGCAGACATTTGGAGTGCTGGGGATGCTTGGAGTACTGAAAGAGATTCTTACAGTGCCAACAGAGAGTGCAGACACCTAAATACAGACATTTGGAGATGCAGAGCCCAGCAGACATCACCATGTGCCTTCCCATGAGAGACTAAGCAAGCAAGAAGCCAGAAGGGTCCACAAGGGCTGAGAGAGTCATTTGAAACCAAAATCCAAGAGCGGGTGCAGATACCAGCCACATGCCTTCCATGTGACAGACACTGGCCTTTCTTTTTCGTTTTCCTTATTTTTTTACTCATCTGTCCATACCCTGGATAAAAGGAGCATCAGACAAAAGGTTTTCACAATCACACAATCACATTTTAAAATCTATATCATTAATACAGTGGTCTTCAAGAATCAAAGCTACTGGATCACAGCTCAACAGTTTCAGGTATTTCCCTCCAGCCACTCCAATACACGATAAACTACAAAGGGATATCTATATAATGCATACATATAACCTCCAGGATAACCTCTTAACTCTGAAATTTCTCAGCCACTGAAATTTTATTTTGTCTCATTTCTCTCTTCCCCCTTTTGGTCAAGAAGGCTTTCTCAATCCCATGTTGCTGGATCCCAGCTCATTCCAGGAATTCTATCCCATGTTTACAGGGCGATTTACACCCCTGGGAGTCATGTCCCATGTAGTTGGGGAAGGCAGGGAGTTCACTGGCCAAGTTGGCTTAGAGAGAAAGGCCACATCTGAGCAACAAAAGAGGTTCTCTGGGGGTGACTCTCAGGCATAATTATAAGTAGGCTTTGCTTCACCTTTGCAGGAATCGGTTTCATAGGGGTGAGCGCCAAGATTGAGGGCTCAGCCTATTGAATTGTTTGTTGGCACTGCTTGCCAGAATATCAGGAATTACCCAGATGCATAAATTGAATATTTCCTCCTTTCTCCCCAGTCCCCCATGGAGACTTTGCAAATACTTTTTTTATTCTCTGCCCAGATTATTCTGGGATATATCGGGGCATCACAATAACCTGTACAAACCAACAAGATCTCACATCCTAGTCAAGATTCCATGTACTTATGGTGTTCACCTAAACTGGCCATACAAGTTAAATAAGATAATGCATTACCCAAAATATAAATTTTGCACCAAATAAGCATCTCTCCCTTTGGTCTTACACAGAAGTTGAAGTTTTAAAATATTATCCTTTACCCTGTATTTCTTGATTTACCTAAGTCCTATCCAGATCAACTTCATTCATAGCTCTAGTCAAAATATGATCACTTTTTAAACTTTTTAAACAGTTCCTGTATGGGGTAATGCTTTCATAGCTGCAGAGCTTGAGTCTCAGTTATCACGTAAATACCTGAAGTTTCTGGGAAGAACCAGGTTATATACAAATAGCTCAGTATCTCAGAATTTAGAAATAACAGCTACAACTCCTGAATATATGTGACTGCTGTAAGAGCTTACATTCTAGGACTCTTTACAATAGACCCCAACCCGATAACTCATGCTCTCAACTCAATTCACCAAGTTTTTACATTATAATTAGTCTATATGTGTGAGCATGATAATATTTGTCTTTTTGTTTCTGACATTTCATTCAACATACTATCCTTAAGGTTCATTCACCTACTTGTATGCCTCACAACTTCATTACCTCTTGCAGGCACTGAGCAGTCCATTATATGTATACAGCACAGTTCCCCCTTCCATTCCTCAGTCATTGTACCCTTAGACCACCTCAACCCATTGTTAATCTGCCACCATAAACACCAGTGTGCAAGTGTCCTTTCCTGTCCCCACACTCAGTTCCTCCAGTTATATACTGAGGAACGGGGTTGCAGGATCATATGGCAACCCACCTCTAGCTCCTGTGGAACCACTGCACTGGTCTTTCTTGAGTCAAAGTATCTTTCTCAAAGATGCCTTAATTGGGCATTTTTATGGACTTAGAACTGTAAACTTGTGCTTAATAAGTTCCCTTTATAAAAGCCAACCCATTAATGGTGAGAACAGGGAGAAATTCAACTTCCCCAAGTTGAATTCTTGATATTCTCACAAGCAGTGTGGACAACAAAAGCTATAGGCTGAGCCCCCAGTCTTGGGGTTTGCTCATATGAAACTTCATCCCACAAAGGATAGGTCAA
>PVIY010022378.1:0-40732 GCA_004026745.1 Myrmecophaga tridactyla
CGGGCCCTGTGCCCAGACCCCCAGGAGAAGGAGCCCCAGGCCCTGCGCCCAGACCCCCAGGAGAAGGAGGCCCGGGCCCTGTGCCCAGACCCCCAGGAGAAGGAGCCCCAGGCCCTGCCCTACGCCCTGGACTGTGCCCCGCTCTGCGGCTTGGACACGTGTGGGTGACGTCCCCCCACCATGGTGTCACACAGGATGTGCCCTGGCAGTGCCCCCAGCCACCCCGCCCCGCCCTGCCCCTCGGATCACATCGTGGTCTCGGGCGTTGTACCTTTTCTAGAACGTCCGTGGGGTGGAATCACACAGGGCCGAGCTGAGCCTGCCCCGCCACAGGCTGGGGACACCGTCCGGGCCCCCAGCCTCCTCACTGCTCACGGCGGGGTTACTGGTTCCTGCTGGCCTCTGCTGCCCGGGGCGTGGGTGGCCGGGCCGTGGCTCTGCAAGGAAGTGAGCCTCCGTATGTCCACCCGAGGGTGGCAGCCCTTCCCGGAGTCCGGCCTTGGCTGCGCTGACCTGTCTGCAGGCAGCCGGCAACACGCTCAGCCAGACAGGTTCCCTGCCGGTCACGCCCTTGCCCCTGTGCTCCAGCGGTGCCAACGCACACGCGTTCTGCACGCCAGCACACACGTTCTGCACGCCAGCGCATGCTCTGCCCTGCCGGGAACCCCCCTGGCCCCTCTCTGCTCCTCGGCCTCCTCCGGCTGCCTGGTGGGTGCTCAGGCACGGGGGCATGGCAGGGTCTCGGGTGGGGTGTCGGGTGGGGGGACAGGGGGCGTCGGGCCCCCCACAGGCCCCTGTGTGCAGGAACTGCCCATGCAGCACCCCTCAGCTCTGCTCAAGGCAGCCCCCGCAAGCCTTGTCGCAGCGTGACAGTGGGTGGCCCGGGTGGGGGCAGCGGAGATGTTCAGGGGCTCGACGCGCGGGGCACAGGGCGGGTAGAGGGCACACCCCCCGACTGGCGGAATGCACCGTCCCGTGGGTCCCTGCTGCAGCCTCAGCCACGGGGGTCCACGGGGGTCCACGGCGCCTGTGCGGGGCCTGGTCAGGGCCACCCTGTCCCTCCCGCCCCAGAGCCTGGGGTGCTGGGGTCCCATGGGGTGGAGGCGCTGCAGGGTTGCAGGCCAAAGGCGTGGATGCAGGGAGAGGCAAGGAGCTGGGGGAGTTGATGTGCCCGCAGTCAGGTGTGCGGGGAGGGGCGTCACAGAGGCTGCGAGCTGGCCGGGCCCCTCACGGGGGCAGCGCTGCTCCAGCTTCCACCTCGGACCCCATGCCCCCTGTCCCCCTCCCCACTTTTACTCCCTCTCCCCACCCCTTCTCCACCCCTCTCTTGCTCTCTCTCCCCAGGATCCCTAAGCTTTTGTTACAACACCCACACCCGAGCGAGAATGAATCCCGCTGCTCGCGACGGGCCCACACTGCACGTTTTTCCTAAAAGGAGAATATGCATCGCTCAGGTGGGACTGAGGCGGGGCTAGGGGGCGCTCAGGACAGCATCGCCAACCGACACGGCAACACGCCGGAGCCCACAGGGCAGAGGGAGCGCCCACTTACTTCCATCCAAGCCGGAGGAGGTGACAGGGGCCCGCGGGGGGCCCACGGGGCGCAGCTGCCCAAGGCCCGGGCCTGGACATCCTTCCCGAACGACCCCTGCCACCCACGGCAGGTAGGGGCAGAAGGCACAGGGTCGCCCCTGGCCAGCACCGACAGTGGCCCAAGCTGTGCAGGGCCCAGCAGTTCCGTGGGATCCGTGGGATTCATCCGTGTCGGTGGAAACCGGCGTCGTGCCTTTGAGCTGCCGTGTCCTCTTCTGCCATGCAGCTCTATCAACCGTGTTTCCAGGCTTTGTAGTCTGTTTTTTTTTAACATTATTTATTGTGAGCTATAACATATACAAAAAGCAATACATTTCAAAGTACATTGCAACAAGTGATTATAGAACAGATTTCAGAGTTTGGCATGGGTTACAGCTCCACAATTGTAGGGTTTTCCTTCTAGCTGCTCCAAGACACTGGAGACTAAAATATTGATATAATGGTTCAGCCATCATACTCATTTGTTAAATCCTGTCTTCTCGGTTATATTCCTTCTTCTCCTTTGATCCTTCTCCCAGTCTTTAGGGACATTTGGGCTCTGCCCTTTTTAACTTTTTCAAGTTGTAAAGGGCTGTCAATGATGTGGGATAGGGGGATGGAACTATCAGATGTCCTCGAGAGGCTGGCCCCGCTGGGTTTCAGGGCTTACCTGGCCTAGGAACCCATCTGGAAGTTGTAGGTTTCTGGAAAGTAATCATAGGGTGTGAAACTTTGTAGTATCTCAGACAGAGCCCTACGTATTCTTTAGGGTTGGCAGGAATGGTTTTGGTTGGGGTTTGGCAAACTGAGATAAATAGCAAGGTCTAAGTGAAGAGCAGCCTCCAGAGTAGCCTCTCAACTCTATTTGAACTCTCTCTGCCACTGATAGTTTATTAATTACACTTCTTTTCCCCCTTTTGGTCAGAATGGAATTGTTGATCCCACGGTGCCAGGTCTGGATTCATCCCTGGGAGTCCTCTCCCACGTAGTCAGGGAGACCTTTACCACTGGACGTCATGTCCCACGTAGTGGGGGTGGGGGTGGGGGCAATGTCTTCACTTGCAGAGTTGGGCTTAGAGAGACCGAGGCCACATCTGAGCAACAAAAGAGGTCCTCCAGAAGTAACTCTGAGGCTGAGCTTCTCTAGACACATACAGCACAGCCTTTCAAAATCTAGAAATAACAGTTACAGCTCCGGACTAAATGTGACTGCTGTAAGAGCTTACAGTCTAGGCCCCAATTTTCTCACAGGTATTTCCTAAAAGAGACCATACAATATCTGCCCTTTTGTTTCTAGCTTATTTTGTATCATGTTTGTCCCCCAGGTTCATTCAACTCATTGCACGGCTTCATTCCTTTCTGTGGCAGCCACCATCCCATCGCGTTCCCCAGCACAGCTGACCATGCTGCGTCCCAGTCAGCGCGTCCTGCAGCCACCATCCCATCGCGTTCCCCAGCACAGCTGACCATGCTGCGTCCCAGTCAGCGCGTCCTGCAGCCACCATCCCATCGCGTTCCCCAGCACAGCTGACCACGCTGCGTCCCAGTCAGCGCGTCCTGCAGCCACACAGTGTCCCATCGCGTTCCCCAGCACAGCTGACCACGCTGCGTCCCAGTCAGCGCGTCCTGCAGCCACCTCCACCCCATGTATCGTGTCCAAAGCCGATAGTCCATGTGTCCAGTGTCCTCACTCAGCTGTACCGTCATCAACATGCAATTTTAGACCATTTTCATTGGCCCAAAGGAAAAACAACTGATAAACACCCCCTCACCAAATAGAAAGTCCAAACTTCTCCTTATCTCTTGTCCTTCTCCCCATCATTTCCCCCTGATCTTGCTGTGGCTCTGCTGATGACTTCCTGTTGAATACAGACCAGAGCATGCAATGGCAGTTTTCCCCCCAAAACCCAATATTATTTACTCTTATACAAGATTCATACCTTTGCAGCAGCTCATGAAGGAACTTATTGATATTTGTGGTGTTAATCAGCAGGACACATGGCCCTACAGAGCCCCTTGCAGTCGTGGTCATGTTCAGTATGGTGCTGTTTACTCAGAGACCCAGGAATGAACCGCCTGCACTTCACTTCAGCAGTGCCCCAGTCTCTCCACATCCTCTCCAACATTAGTAGTTTCCTGTTTGTTTACGAGCAGCCAGTCTCACGGGTGGGAGGTGATACCTCGTCATCGTTGTGAACTGCGTTTCCCTTGTAGCCACGAGAAATGAGCAGCTCTTCGTGTGCTTCCGAGCCATCTGTGTTTGCTCTTGGGAGAGCTATTCCTATCCTCTGCCTGTTTGATAACTGGGCTGTTTGTTCTTTTATTGTTGAATTGTATGGTTTCTTTATGTACACGGGATAACAAACCTTTATCCAATACATGATTTCCAAATATTTTCTCCCACTGAGTTGGCTGTCTCTTCACCTTTTTGACAAAGTCCTTTGAGGCACAGAAGCATTTGATTTTGCAGAGTATTGGATAAAGTACCCCAATAAAAGTAAGGGCAGGGTGAACATAAATGCTGCATTATTGTATTCTTGTGGTATACCTCTACTTTTTATATCTTATATGATCTAAAATACAAATGCAAAAAAATACCATTTTGTATTAATGGACGCACAAAACATAAAAGTGTACTTTTTTATAAGAACAATATAAAGAGAGGGCAGAAGTTTGCAGGAGCGGAGATTGCGCACGCTGCTGAAGTTGGCATCAGTTCAAACTAGAGTGTTACAGACTCGAGAAGCTAAATGTAAACCCTACAGCAATCACAAGAGAACGTGAAATGAGAAGAGGACCAAACCGTTTCACTACAAAGGAAGAACTATATGCAAAGAAAGCAGCAAGGGAGGAAAGGAGGGACAAAAAAAAGGTATAAGATCTACAAAAACAGCAAAAGAGCTAAATAGCTTTTTGGTAATTACTTTGAATGTAAGCAGAATAAACTCTCCAATCAGAAAACAGAAAAAAAATTTAAAGCAACTATATGCTGTTCACAAGAGACTCACCTTAGACCTAAAGACATGTAGATTGAAAGTGAAAGGATGGAAAAAATAACATGTTCCTTGGAAACAAACAAAAGCTTGAGTGGCTATCTTAGTATCAGACAAAATAGACTGTAAGTCAAAATCTGTAACAAGACAAAAAGGGACACTATGTATTAAAAAGGTGCAATTCATACAGAAGACAAAACAATCACAAATATCTATGCACCTGAGTACAGCATCTCAAAATACATAAAGCAACACTGACAGAACTGAAGGGTAAATCGTTCTGCACTGATAGCTGGAGATTCCCACATGCCACCTGCAGTGATGGAGAGAAGGTCTCCGCAGACTCACTGGGAAACAGGCACATGAGCAACCAGACCTACCAGACACCCACAGAACACCACCAAAACACACATTCTTCTCAAGCGCATGTGGACAATTACGCAGCACAGACTATATGCTAAGTCACAAAACAAATCTCTATACGTTAAAAAGGTTGCAGTAATACCAAGCATCTTCTCCAGTCACAATGGAATGGAGCTAGAAATCTGTAACAGAAGGAAAATTGAAAAATTCAAAATATATGGAAATCAAACACATAGATTAAAAATCCTCAATGAAATATTAGCAAATCAAATTCAACAGCATTTTAAAAGGATGATACACTATAGCCAACAGAGATTTATCCCAGAAATGCAAGAGTGGTTCAATATTAGAAAAATCAACCAATGTAATAAACCATATTCATATAATAAAGGAAAAAAATACCCACTTTTCAATTGATGCAGAAAAGGCATTTGACAAAATCAAACTCTTTCATAAGAACACTCCGAAAACCAGGAATAGAAGGGAACTCCTCAGCATGATAAAGGCATTTATGAAAAACCCACAGCTAACATTGTATTCAAGGATGGAAGACTAAAAAGCATCTCATTTAAGATCAAGAATAAGACAAGGAAATCTGCTATCCCTAGTGCTATCCAACAAAGCCCTGCAGGTGCTAGCCAGAGCACCGAGGCAATAAAAAAGAGATAAAAAGCATTCAAATCAGAAAGGTAAAACTATCTCTATTCACAGATGACATGATCCTATATATACAGAAAATCCTAAAGAATCCACAAGAAAACTAGTAGAGTTACTACATGAATTCAGCAAGGTTGCAGGATACAAGATTAATACACAAAAATCACTTGTGTTTATTACACCAGCAAAGAAAAATCCAAAGTGGAAATCAAGAAAACAATTTTGATAGCATAATAAAATACTTAAGAATAAATTTAACCAAGGAGGTAAAAGACTTGTACACGGAAAACAATGAGACACCTCTGAGAAATTAATAAATACTCAAATAAATGGCAAGATATCCCATGTTCACGGGTAGGAAGGCAATATTATTAAGATATCAATATTACCCAAACTATTTTAGCTTCCTGGCTGCTCAAGCAAATACCCTGCAGTGGGTTGGCTTAAACAATGGGAATTCATTTGTTGAAGGTTTTGAGGCTAGTTAAAAGTCTCAATCAAGGTGTCATCAAGGCGATGCTTTCTTCCTGAAGACTGGTGTTTTGGGGCTGGTGGCTGGTGACCCTCTGTCATAAGGAAATGCACATGGCGGTCTCTCCCTTCTCTCTTGGGTTCCACTGACCTTCAACTTCTCACTTCTCAGGGCTCTCTCCCTCTCTGCCTGAATTTCATTCTGTTATAAAGGACTCCAACAAAAGGATTAAGACCCATCTTGATTGAATTGGGTCATACTTTAATGAAAGTAGCCTCATCAAAAAGTCCTACTTATAATGTGGTTTATACCCACAGGAATGGATTAAATTTAAGAACATGTTTTTCTTCTGGAGTAGATAGTTCTAAACCACTACACAAACTGGTCTAGAGAGTCAATTTAATCTCTATAAAATTCCAGAAGGCTTTTTTTTTTTTCAGAAATGGAGAAGCTGATTCTCAAATTCCTGTGGAATTATAAGTAGTTCCTAATAGCCAAATGAATATTGCAAAGGAAGAGCAAAGTTGGAGGTCTTGTACTTCTCAATTTTGAGACTTACTGCAAAGCCACAGTTATCAGAACAGGGTGGCACTGGTGTAAAGATAGATATAAAGACAAATGGAGTAGAATTAAGAGAATCCTGAAATGAAAGCAGGTATCAGTGATCAGTTAATTTTCAAGGGTGTCAAGTACATTCAATGGGGGAAAGAAGAGCCCCTTCAACAAAAAGTGCTGGGAAAACTGGATTTCCACATGTAAAAGAATGAAGTTAGACTCCCTACCTCACACCATATGCAAAAATTATCTTAAAATGGATCAAGGACATAAACAGAAGAGCTAAAATCATACTTCTTCAGGAGAAAACATAGGAAAAACCTTCATGACCACAGATTTGGCAGTGGTTTCTTAGATATGATGCAAAAGCACCCACAACAAAAGAAAAAATAAAGTGGACTATCAAGATTAAAAACTTTTGCAAGTCAAAGAATATTATCAAGAAAGTGAAAAGACAACCTACAGAAGTGGAGAAAATAGTTGCAAATCTCTTCTCTAGTAAGAGTTAATATCCAGCATATATACAGAATGCATAGCAACAAAAACAAAAAGACAACCCCGTTCAAAAATGGGCAAAGGACTTGTGTGGTACTTAGTTCAGGTGTCAACTTGGCCAGGTGATGGTGCCTAGTTCTGTGGCTGTGGCCTTGAGTCATTAGCATGTGGAACTCATCCATGACTCACTACATGTGTGGTTGGTAAGGGGCATGCCTTCTGCAGTGAGTGAGAGCCCAATGCAGCACAGCCCAAGCAGCTCAGCACACCTCATCTGAGCCCTCGCAGCTCAGCCCAGACGTTTGGAGATGCAGAAGGAAATGGCCGCAGGGAAGGCTGTTGGAACCCAGAAGCCAGGAGAGAGGGCCAGTTGCTGTGTGCCTTCCCACGTTGCAGAGAAACTCAGATGAAAGTTAGCTGCCTTTCCTCTGAAGAATTATAAATTTTCAACTTAATAAACCCCTTTTATTAAAATCCAATCCATATCAGGAGGGTAGCATTTTGGCAACTTCGGCAGACTGAAACAGTTTGGTACTGGAGAAGTGGGGGTGCTGCTGCATTTTGCAAACACCAAACATGTTGGAACAGCTTTTTAAACAGTTAAGGGGAAGATTCTGGAAAAGTTGTGAGGAGCTTGATAGAGGAGGCCTGGAATGCTTTGAAGAGACTGTTGGTAGAAATGTGGACTCCAAGGGTACTTCTGATAACACCTTAGACAGAGATAATGCAAGTGCTACTGCAAACTGGAAGGAAGGTGATCCTTCCAAAGAATCTGGTAAAATTTTCTGTCTTTGGATGGAAGGCAGATTTTAAAAGCCATGAACTTGGATATTTAGCAGAAGAGATCTCCAAATTAAATGTGTAAAGTGCAGCCTGGTTGCTCCTTGCAGCTTACAGTAAAATGAGACAGGAAAGAGATAAGCTGAGGACTGAACTCTTGGGTACAAAGAAACCAGAAACAGATGTTCTGGTAAATTCTGGGCTGCTAGGAGGGGACGCCCCAGAGAGTAGCGCCCCACATGAAGATTTAGCCAAACGTGGAAGTGGTCAGCCATTTCAGAGAAAGCCAGGATTGGAGATGGAGTGATCCAGGAACGATCTGTGGAGAGTCCTAGTGTCTGATGGGCATCTCAGCATACTGCATAGAAAACCAACAAGAGTGTTGTAGGGCCTGTATAAACAGAACCACTACCAATCTGGACCAAATGGGGAAGAAATGGGACAAAGTGAAGGAAAAATGTCTTCAGAGGCAGAACCACAGAGGCTCAGGCCAGGAGAGTTTGCTCCAGGAACAAAGGGCAGGCCATCTGCCTCGTTCCTCAGGAAGAGTTGTGCTGCCTTGGGCCTTGGAGAGGGTGGAGCACATAAATTGGGGACTGGGGGGAGCCTGGCTGCCATCCCATTGTTCTGGAGGGGTTGAGCGTGTGCCCCAGAGATGGCAGAGAGCCCGGGTGCTACTCCTATGCTTAGATAGGGTGGGGCTGAGAAAAAGGTGGTCTCCCCAATGTCCCCCAAGGTTGCAAACTGCACACCAGCATTTAGAGAGAGCAGGGCTGCTGCGTAGGCCCTTGGAAAGGGACTGCCGCTTCCTAAAGCCCTGAGGATAAATGACTCTCAGACTTTGAAATCCAGTGGTGTGCCCTGCAAGTTTTCAGAACTTTGGGTCCAGGGACCCCTGTGCTCCTTCCGATCCCTCCCTATGGCAACGGGAACATGTATCCTGTGGCTGTCCCTCCTCTGTATGTTGGCAGCAAATAACTTGTTCTGAGTTTTACAGGTTCCAGAGTCAGAAATGAGTTTTTGCCTTAGAACAGACCATGCGTGTAGCTGACTTTGATGAGATTTTGTAGTTTCGAGCTGGTATTTTATTTGCATTGTTACTGAAACGATTTGGGGCTTTTGTGATGTTATGAATGTATTTTATTAAGTATGATTTAAGGCCATGTGTATAGTTGCCAAGTTGACAAGGGATGGACATGTGCTATTAGGTCCAGGTGTCCACTCGCCCGGACGATGTCCCCTCATTCTGTTTCTGTGGACTTGAATCATCAGCATGTGAAACTCATCGACGGCCAATTACAGGTGGGCTAAGGGGAGCGCCTTCCACAGTGGGTGAGTTTTAATTTAATTAGCCAGAGGCTTGAAAGAGAGAGGTCAGAGGAGAGCCCAACGCAGCCCAGCCCTCGCAGCTCAGCAAGAGACCCTCGGATGAAAGCTAGCTGCCTTTCCTCTGACGAACTATAAGTTTTTAACTAAATAAATCTCCTTTTATTAGAATCTAATCCATCTCTGTGTTGCATTCTGGCAGCTTTGGAAGAATGAAACAACTTGAGTAGACATTTCTCCAAAGACACACAAATGGCCAAAAAGCACATGAAAAGATGTTCACCATCATTAGCCATTAGGGAAATGCAAATCAAAATGACGAGATGCCATTTCACATCCACTAGGATGGCTGTTACTTTAAAAATGGAAAACTCAAGTGTTGGCCAGGATGGGGAGAAATGCGAACCCCGGACATCGTCTTGGGGGTCATAAAATGGGACAGCCACTGTGGGGAGCAGTCTGGTGGTTCTGCAGAAAATTGAATGCAGAATTCCCTCGGCCCTGGCAGTCCCACCCCTGGGCCGGGCACCGTGTTAGAGCTTGGCCCGAGGATAGCACCAGGGCTGAGGATGGGAGACGCTTGTCTGCCAGGAGCCCCCACTGCAGTGGGGTTAGGGGGCAGGCGATGAGCAGAGTCCTGGCGGCAGTGGCTTTGGCTTTGCTGCCGGTACAGGGGCTCCACAGACTCCAGGGTTTTTCACGGCCCTCCGAGCACAGCTGGGACCAAACGCCTGCCCACCGGGGAGACCCCACCTGGGTCCCTGGTGTGGGGTGGAAGCCGTCCAACAGGGGAAGTGGAACCTGAGAAACTGCTCCTCCAAGACAGGAAACCACACCTGAGACCGCCTGCGGAGAGGGTGGGTTTACTGCCGCTCGAGAAGGTAAAGGAGGCAGCACTGACCCTCCCTGTCCACACTGGTGCTGTCCACTGGCCCTTGTCCACTGGTCCTGTCCACACTTGCTCCTGTCCACTGCCCCTTGTCCACACTGCTGCCTGTCCATGCTGCCCCTGTCCACACTGGCCCTGTCCGTTGGACCCTCTCTGGCCCTGTCTCTGCTCATGTGTCCTTGTGGTTCAGAAAAGCGGAGGCTCTTGGACAGTGACATGACCGCACACCGGCTGCCTGGCATGGCCCCGCTGGAGCAATAGGGCTACGGGCTCATGATGCACTGCCGATGGGGGCCGCCCTTGATCCCACTGGGAAGAAACCGCTGGCCTTCTCTCGGGGCACTGCCCGGTGACCACATCTACCTGCAGTTCCGCCCCGCGCCGACCCTCCCTTCCTGCCCTCTGCTACGATGGGGTCTGAGGAAGCCCTGGACGTCTCAGGATACCCATGGCTCCCTGCACTGACGACGCCCTGCAGCTGGCAGGTCTTGCCTCACCCAGACCTGGGCTGTCTGTTCCCTGGGTACTGGCTGTTCCCAGACCCCAGAGCCCCCTGGTCCCTGGGCCACTGCTGGTCATAGGCTCCTTGGGCTGGCTGTCCCCTCTCCACACGGACCCTGGCCTGGGCCCAGCTGCCACACGCGTCTGCGCAACGGACATGTCCAGCCTGGTCTCCCTTGGGGGAAGCCCCAGGGTCCCGGGACGCTCCTGGAAGCTTTCTGGAGTCACGATGCAGACTGCAGCTCTACAGCGCTTTGTTTGGGACCCCAAAGTTTTGCTACAGCAAAGGGAGCCAGCTTCCAGCGCTGTGGGGTCCCAGGGATGGAAACGATTTGCACAGACCTATAGGAAGTCCGCCTGCCTCCTGCTGATTGGAGGGCTGTCCTCCTGGGGGCCGGCTTGGGGCAGGTGGGCTCAGGAACTGGCCTTGCGGGGGGCTTTGGCGGGTATTTCAAACTTCAAAAGGTGAGAGGAAAAGAGGGAGTGCAGACAGGAACCGGGGCTTGGCTCCCTGGCTCTGAGGGCTCCCAGGGCCCTCTCTATACAACCTCACAGAAGCTCCTGTCCCCTCCCTGCCCCGGATGAGAACAGGGTGCACAGAAACCCAGGGTCCAGCTGAGAACAGTGTCAGCACGCACAGGGAGGGTGGAGGGAGCTGTAGACTTAAATGCTATCATCTCACTATATAAAAAGCTCATGAGGGGACTCCCACCTCCAGCCATGGAGAGCTTACAGAGTCCAGACTTGCCTTCCTACCATAAGCCATGAGCAAACAGGCAAATACAGGCAGGAGTTGAGTTAGGCACTGGCGGGGGCAGCCTAGGGCTGTGATGGCAGAGAAAGTCCTAGAACCACATTCCTGGATGTGCTTTACTGGGAACACCAAAGATGGACAGAACCAGACAGCTTGGCAGGCTCCTGGGCGAGGCACTGAGCTTGGTCCAGCAAGGACAAGCAGCTAGAGTCTGGCGGGTAAAGCCCAGGGCATGAGTAACCAGACAAAGAGCTCTAGACATCTTATGGGGTCCCCTGAGGCTTTGGCCAGGTCCCAGTGAGCACACGCCCAGGCTGAGCAAAAAACTCCTTTCAGGAAAGACCCTGGGGCTGTAAGCAAGCTG
Source organism: Myrmecophaga tridactyla (assembly GCA_004026745.1). Taxonomy (NCBI): domain Eukaryota; kingdom Metazoa; phylum Chordata; class Mammalia; order Pilosa; family Myrmecophagidae; genus Myrmecophaga; species Myrmecophaga tridactyla. The sequence continues at coordinate 11,721 of PVIY010022378.1, forward strand.
CTCGCTGAGCTCCCGTGGGGCAGGAGGCACTCGAGGCCCCAGCGCTCGGCAAAGAGACCTTGCTGGATGTAGAGGACACGCGGGAAACCCAGGTGTTTGCCGTGAGGAAAAGCCCACCCAGACCTGTCCTAGCCCAGCTAGCAAGGGGGCCTCCACAGGACCACCCTGGTCCCCATGTAGCTGCAGAGCAAAGCTGAGCAGAGCTCTCCTAAGGAAGGTGAAACAGCACACGACAATAAATGTAAATACCTGGCACCAAGAAAACATGGCTGGATATATGGAGAAGCATGACCTGTTCTGAACCTCTGCGGCCACCTCAGTCCCCCCAGGCCCACGTGACCAGTTGGCACCTGAAAATGGCTGGAATGAAAGAAATGTAGATTTTAGGAATTTACTTTAAATTAATGTAAGCAGCACACGTAACCTGTGGCTATGATAAGGAGCACAGTCGCAGAGCAACCTCTAAAAAATAAAACAAGAGTACAGGTAATAAGTCCACAGAAGTGATAAAATAGAATAGTTAAAAATACTCAGTTGCTGCAGGAAAGGAGGAAGAGGGCAATAGAGAACAGGCAGACAACAGGAACAGAGAGCAAAAGGGCAAACGGTGGCCAGGGAAGGCGACTCCCTTCTCACCGCGGCCAGCTGGGCTGCACAGGGAAGAACAGAGAGGCGAGCTGGTGGCCGCTCCTGAAGGACAAGGGGCATGCAGAGCCAGGGGCGTCCCCGGGCCGTGGTGGGCTGGAAGACCGTGTCCTGTCTTGTCCACACCTGCGGGCCCTTGAAGAGGTGGCGGTGTGGCCCTGGGGCTCGGGGGAAGGGGGAGGAAGGGGAGGCCGCTGTGCGCCGTCCCGGACGGGAAAGCAGGATCGTTTGGGGAGAAAGCCTCACCTTCGTGGCGTCTTGGTTTTGGACTCTTAGCCTCAAAACCATAGGCCAGTAAGTGCCATCATTTGAGCCAACCAAGTGTTGTTTTAGCAGCAGGAGAGGAAGGCAGGGAAACAGGGTGAAGACAGCAACCCCAAGTGTGCAGGACTCTGAGGAGAGCTTCCAAGCACACGGCAAGAGAATGATAGGCTTGGAAGAAGAAATAAACAAATTCACAGTTACAGCTGGGGATTTCAACACTTTTCTCTCAGGATTGGCAGAAAAGTGGCAAGAAGATGAGTGAGGTCCGAGAAGACGGGATGGGCACTGCCAGCCAACTTGCCCCCTGCACACAGCACGGAGGCCGCTGAGAGAGACATTCCTCCGGAGCTCGTGGAGAGGAAGCACACAGCACGTGCTGGTCCGGACAACAAGTCCCAGTAAGTTTAAAAGGTTTTGAGAATGCAGTGTGTGTTCTCTAACTAATACAGAATTAAATCAGACTAGGGAACTGGCTGTAAATCCTCGAATACTGGAGGCCAAATGACTTACTTATGGGTCAAAGAAGAAAGTACAAAGGAAAATTAGAAAATATTTTGAACTGGATAAAAATTATCTGGGGAAAGCAGCTAAAGGACTACTTAAAGGGTAAATTATAATTTTAAATATAATTATTTAAATTTATAATTTAATTAGAAATTAGAAAGCGGCTCTCAAATTAATGATCTAAGTTTCCATTTGAAGAAGATAGAAAGAGAAAAAATTAAACCCAAAATAAGTAGAAGGAAGAAAATAAATTAATGAAATAGGAAACAACCAATAGAGAAAATTAGTGGAACTTGTTGGGCTGGTACTTTGGAAAAGATTAACACAGGTAAATCTGTAGCTGGACTGCCCCAGGAAAAAGAGACAAAATAAAAGCGATCAACCTTGGGGATCAAAGTGGCAGGCGCATCCTACAGCACTGGAGGGGCGATAAAGGGATATCATGAATAAATCTGGCAGTCTAGGAATAAATTCCTTGAAAGTCATCAACTACCAAAACTTACTCAATAAAAGACAGAAAGCTCCAATAGCTCTGAAAACAAGACAAAACCTCAAAACTCCCCCCCGCCCCCCGTAAAGCTGCAGGCCCAGATGCGTTCCCTGCAGACTTCCATCCGATGCTTCAGGAAGAAATCGCAGCAGTAGGACAAATTCCTGGGAACAGCCCATTTCCCGCGGGCCAGCAGCGCCTCGCCACCAGACAGCATCGAGCAAACCACAGACAGCATCGCTCAGGACAAAGCTGTAGGCGGTCCAGCCCGGCACCCCCAAGGTAAATGAAAGGTTCGTTTACCGTCAAACGTCCATCAGTGTAACACCGTGCTAACGAACGAAAAATGAAAAATTATCGCGATTAATACATTTTGTCATTTGATAAAATTCAACACTTGTCCATGACAAAAGTTTGCAGAAAACGAGCGAGAGGCGCGCCCTCCCCCCGTGGGGGCACCGGAGGCGTCACGCCGACGAGACAGCTGCTTCCCCTCCCCACCAGCCGCGGGGCGGGTCCCACGCGCGGCCAGCGGAGACGCGGGGGTGCGGCAGCACGGAAGCGCAGGGGAAAGGGGCAGCGGGCCGCGGCACGGAAGCCCCCCGGAATCCCCACGGGGGTGCGGCAGCACGGAAGTGCAGGGGAAAGGGGCAGCGGGCCGCGGCACGGAAGCCCCCCGGAATCTTTCTGCGCTGCGCTGAGAAGTTGCAGCTTCAGCCTACGCGTCCTTACGGAACTCACCAGCTGAGCGCGCCCGGCTCGAGGCTGCTCCGAACCCGGCAGGAACTTCAGCCGCTGTGGCCGGTGCCGCCCCCGCTTCACCGGGCGCGAGCCTGGGACCGCCCCTGCCGCCACCACCGCGGCCCCGCAGGTTTCAGCCGCGACTGCGGGGAGCTGCTCCGCACCAACCCGCACCAGGAGAGCAAGCGGCCCCCTCCACACCCCGCGGGGCCCGGCACCCACGCCGCGCCGCCCACCAGACCCGCGCGGGGCCTCCCGGCCCGCCCTCCACCCCCACGTCGCCTGCTGTCGAAACTGCTGCGCGAAAGCCTCTTCCCCTGCGGATCGCCCCGTGCCTCGGGAAGGGGGCCTCTGCGGTGCGCTCGCCCGCGGGGCCGCGCGGAAAGGAGGGGCCGCTCGGGGATCCTGCGGACTCGGGTCGGTCCCAGGGGCGCCTTCTGCGCGCCAGAGGGCAGCGGCCCCTCCCGCGCCGTCTCCGTCAAACGGGCATCCGCCTTCACGGGGGACGAGGTGCCCACGAGGTCAAGACCAAGGACAGGCTGAATGTTAAGGAACCATGGAGTGACCATTACATAAAACGCAACGTATTTGGGAGAGAGGCTTACAAAAGAATCAAGATAAATTATGAAAAAAAGGATTTTAATACTTAAAAAGTTGTGCAACAAAAGATATCACTTTCTTTAAAAAATAGATTTCATGTACAAAACACATAAGAAATTTATTTTAGCATGCGATAAAAGCAAAACATAATATTCCTTGAAATATGTCAGTTATTGACCAATTTATTTTACATTGTGATAATGTGAATTTTCATTTGAGACATGAACCTCATCAAACAAAACAGGTGGCAGAAAAACCCACCAGACGGCGAGTGGGGCGCTGGGCCACGAGATGCACCCGGCAAACAGACTCCAAGTGAGCATAAGCAGCGCACCCCCAGACCGAGCTGATCACAAAGGAGCACTTCCCCTCCAATTTTTTTCACTATTTTTTTTTAACATAAGTGGTTTTTCTTCTACATGAGTCTGAGAACACGTGTTAAATAAAACAAGCTCGCATTAGAAAACAGATGATACCTCTTAGATGTATATAGCATCTAAAAATGCTATGATTAGTCTTTTTTAGAGTTATGTCGTCTCTCTTTTTTCTAAGATCTATATTCTTTTTTCTGTTCTTAACAAAACTTGGCATTTTCTGCTAGGTCATCTGGGAGTGAGGTGGGAATAAATGTCACGACAGCTCTTTATTAAGAGGCAAACCCAACCCGGCAGCCACTGAGCATCCTTCCAGGTGGTGGGCTGAGAGGCCACTGGCGCCAGCTGCCTTTCCAGCCCTGGCCCTTGGTGCCCAGCCTGTGCTGTCCGGGGTCCTGTGCTGTCTGGGCGGCTGTGCTGTCCGGGGGCCTGCTGAGGACAGGAGGCCCTGCTGGCGGGCGTGGGGCTCAGACACAGGCAGAGAGTTTCCTTTTCTCTTCAAACTGTTTGTCCACGGCCAGGGACAGGGCGTGCAGGAAGCCCTCGATGGTGACGGTGGGGGCCTGAAAGAGATAGGTGTGGGGGCAGCAGGGCCACACGCAATCGCACCTGCACAGCCACGGCCACCGGGCACCCAGGCTGGGGGGGCAGGGAGGCCTTGCCCTTGGCATGGACAACACGCACTGGCCTCTGTCCCCCAGCCCGGAAGCCACTGTGCCAAGAGGGAGCGGAAGGCACCAAGCAGCCGGCGCTGTATGGGAGCCCCAAGGCTGCTGGTTACCCCACCATGAGGCCAAATGGCCTCTGCTCTTGGCAGGTACTGTCCCTGGCAGCGTGCTTCCTTGTCTGGGGCAGGACAGCCACATTGGGCCGTTGGGCTGCTCGAAGAAGTGGGGGTGGGGCTCCCAGTCACCGCTGTGGAGTAGCCGAGCCCCGCCCCGAGGGAGGGCTCCTGAAGGAGGGCAGAGAAGGCCCTGGGGGTGGACCCAAGCCTCCAGGGGTGTGCATGTGCGAGGCCATGATGGGCGCGTGTGGGCGAGCAGGGGAATGGGGCATACCCCCCCGAAGGGCTCACCTGCACAAACAGCGCGTGGGCCAGGAAGGGCAGCTTCCGCAGGACCCGGCCGCTGAGGCCTTCGCTCTTCCTGCGGGGACAGGGCAGTGAGCGGCCGCCACTGCCAGGGACCCTGCGTACCAGCCCAGCCCGCACTGCCTCAGGACCCCTCAGCCCCTCCTCCTCTCCCTGCCTCTGCCAGCACTTGGGTGGGTCCTCCAGCAGTCCCCAATGGCCAGCCCCCTCACAACCCAGCCAGCCCTCCCGCCCCGCGGCCCTCCACTCTATGGCATCACCTTATGGCCCCCTCCTTCCACACATGCCCTCTTCTGCCCACTCCAGAAACTTGCCCCCACCCTCCATGAGGTCTTCCTACCCCATAATCCCTCCGTGGCCCCCATGCCCTCTGGCCACTTCCTGCCAAAAGCCCCAGCACCGGGATCAGGTAAGACAAGAAGCGTGGCTGCACACATTCTCACCTCACCTCCTGCAAGGTGCCCCCCACTCCAACTGCTGGGGACTCCTAGGCAGCTGTGAGCAGGGGGTGCTCAGGCTCCCCAAGGCTCCCACCATCCAGCCTACCCACGCCGGAGCCCCTGGACTCACTGGGCCATGCACTTGCTGGCTTCCTTCTTCCCATCTCCCCTTGGGGCCTGGCAGCACCCCTCATCCTGGGGCCCTCCCTGCCCACACCCTCTACCCTGGGGGCCCTCCACCCAGCAGTGCACAGGCATCTCTGGGCAGCAAACCCCAAGGGCACCTGATCACCTCTGCCACCCAGGAGACACCTGCTAACGTCACCTGATACCTCCCACATCCCCCCACCGCCCACTTCGTGCTGCTGGGACCTACATATCACTCCTCCCTGGCCTCACCTGTCCTCAGGTGCTCCCTGACCTGCTCCTGCCCTCTCCTCTGGTCTGGATGCCTTCCCACCCTGCACTCCTCAGCTGGGCCCCCTCCCAGACCCTAGACACACCCACAGGAGGGCCCCCACCCCACCACCAAGGCTGAGGCTTCTCAAGGGCACTCGACCAGACACCTATTGGTGCCTGACTCTGTGCTGACAGCAGCACTGGCCCCAGCAGCTTCCACCTGTAGCACAAGGGAGAGTGTGCCAGGACAATGACCCAGCAGGCTCAGGGACACTGGAGACTGCAGCCTGGCCCTCGCCCCAGCTCGGACGGCCTCAGGGACAAAGCCACCTCAGGAGAGGCGCTGTCCACAGGCCAAGGAGCCCCCGAGCTCCTGGGAAACGGGATACCACATCGCTCACCTGGGGCATTTGGGACTGAATGAGGGGCTCACAGCTGCACAAACCAGCCAACTGCTGGTGAGAGTAACGGCCAAGCTACACCTCGTTCATTTCTACACCCCCACAAAACCTTATAAAAAAGGAGTGTCCAGGGTGTTGGCCCAGGGTAAAGGAAACCACGACTTAACAGTAAAGTGCAAACAGTTCAGGCCCGATAGCCACTGCAAGCGCCGAGCCACAGCCTGGCTGGACACGATCCACTCCTCCCTTCTCTCCATGCCACGCCATGCCCTGTGAGCTTGCCATGACCGCGAGCTGGACGGGACGCTCAGGCCAGACCTGCAAAGTGCAGCCAACACGCCTCTGCTCCCACCAAGCAGCTTCTTCTCACCGATCTGGCCTTGGGTCCCAGCAGACACTGGGACCCCCCGCGCCTAACAGCGCTGCTCCTCCCCTTGCCTCTGCTGCTTAGGAACCTCCTCCTCGCGTCTCGGCCCTGCCTCGGCCCCACCTCATCTAGGCAGTGAGGGCCCCTCAGCTGCATCTCTGACTCGGACGGAGAGCTCAAGGTCTGCCGGAACTAGTGAGTGAACGATGAGTGCACATTAGATTCCCCAAATAACTAGTCTGATTTGCAGTTTGTTTATTTTTGCATGTCTCTCGCTCTTCCTTGCCTACATCTCAACCAGTTTAAATCTCTTCAACCAATAATCCCAAATCTTTAAAAAGCAACGGGTTCTTCAGGCCACCCCTTTGTTCAAAGCTGCCCAGGCTCACTCCCCTCAAAGGAAAAGTCAGGGCTCCCCAGCCCGGCCCTCGCCTCCCCGAGCTGTCGCCTACTCTCCGCTTGGTGACCAGATCCAAGGAGTCTAGATCACACCACAACCTTGCCCTTGCTGGCGTCTCTTCTCCTTTACCTAGATCCTAATGGATTCTCAACCGTCTGCCGTCCTCCTCCTGATCCCTGAATCCGCAAAGGCCGTTCCCTTCTCTTGCCCTGGACCTGGAGGTACGCCTAGCTGGAAGAGCTCACTCCCACGCCCTGCCCATCTCCACGCAGAGCAGTGGACCACACACGCCGCTCCCAGCCCTGAGCAGAAGCCTGCAACCACTTACTTGTGGTCCTCCGTCTCGCCCCACTTCCCACCTCCCAGCGTGTGGCACTTGGTGCAGCAGGGGGGTGATTCTGAATGTCGGTCTACTGGGGAGGGAGAATGTCATCCCCTATGTTGTACGGCCCCCACAGCACCTTTGGGAGGGGGCTCACCTCCACTCTCCAGTCCAGGAACCCACGGCCCAGCACACACACAATGCTGTCCAGTTCAACCCCTGTTCTCGGGCCCCCAGATCACTGCAAGATGTGAAAGTCAGGTATGGCTCCTCAGTTACTGTGGCAAATGGACTTTTCTTGGGTTCAAAATTAAAATCCGCACCTTGAAATTTCACTTAAAAGAAGACTCAACTTGGACACGTTGTTTTCGATGAACCCAATCATCTCCAGCTCCCGCAGGGTCAGCAGCTGCTGCCGAGGGTAGATGATCTGACACTAGAGAGAGACACAGGTGAGGCGGAGACAGGCAAGAGAGGCTGGTCCTAGACTACTGCTAGCAGCCGCAGCACATCTGCAGACACATTTGCAAAGAGGACTGACAACGCAGAGCTGACGGCAGCCCCTCCAAAAGGTGGCCCGGCAGTTTCTTACAAAGCACAGTCTTACCACATGACCCAGCAATCGTGCTCTCAGGTATTTACCCAAAGGAACTGAAAACTCTGTCCACCCAAAACCTGTCCACAAGTATTTACAGCAACTTCATTCATAAATGTTCCAAACTGGAAGTAGCCAAGATATCCTCCAACAGTAAATGGATAAACTGGTACCTCCAACAATGAGATGTTTCTCAGGGATAAAAAGGAATAATCCAGAGAGAGGACTGAAGGTGGTGAAGCAGAAAGTCCCAGGAACCATCCCCCACCCCCCGCCTCAAACCAGTGCGGAGCTGGCGGGAATTGTCTGAATCCACACGTGTTAGTGCAGCCATGTCAGAATGGGCTATTAGGACACCATTCTCCAAATCCAGGGGTGCGGTCTGGCTGCCAAAGGCAGGGCAGCCACTGCTTTAGTCTCAGAGGCAGAGACAGTACCTGTTTGAGACTAAAGATATAGTAACTTTTTTTTTGGTCTTTCATTTCCCTGTTTAGGAGCTAAGAAAAATCAAAAACAGATGACTTCAGCCTTCAACAAGCAAACACCAGCAATTCCAGAGAAGTGGGAGAAGACTTCCAGAATGAACAAAACATAATACTCAGAATCTTATTCTCAGCAAAAAATGAACAAAACACACAAAGAAACAGGAAAACATGGCCTATTCACAGAAAAAACAGAATTTGACAGAAACCATCCCTGCGGAAATGCATACGTTAAAACTATTAGTCAATGACTATAAATCAACTGTCTTAAACAAGTTCAGTGAGCTAAAGGAATCCACAGAGAACTGAAAGCAGTTAGGAAAACGAGGTCTGAACGAAATAAGAGAAATGGAAATTATAAAAAGGAACAAGATAAAAATTCTGGAGCTGAAAAGTATAATAGTTAAAAAAGAAAAATTCTCTAGAGGGATTTGAGCAAAACCATTCAATGCAAATGGCTTAAACTCTCTATCAAAAGGCAGAGATTGGCAAATTGGATAAAGTGACTCAGTTTAGTTACAAAGACAAAAAGAAGCTGAAAGTGAAAGATGGAAAAAGGTATCCATGCAAATAGTAACAAAAAGATAGGTGGGCTGGTTGTTATTTTCAGACAGAAATAAACTTTTAAGTCAAAAAGCTTGTAAGAGACAAGGAAGAACACTATAATGATAAAAGGTTCAATCCAACAAGAAGATAAAACAATTATAAACACATACACATCCAACAACAGAACCCTAAAATATAAGTAGCAAAACTTGACAGGAATGAAGGGAGAGTGAAGTAGTTTGACAAAATAATTGGAGACTTCAGTTTATCACTTTCAGTAATTGACTGAACATCTGATCAGAAGATCAATAAGGAAAGAGAGGACTTCAACACCACAATTAGGCCTAAGAGATGTCCCCCCGACACCAGCAAAACACACACTCTTCCAGAGTGCACACGGACCATTCTCTCTGATACAGAAACCTAACCTTACGTTAGGCCACAAATTAAACTGTAATAAATTTTAAATGAATGAAATCATACAAAGTATCTTTTCTGATCAAAATGGAATGAAGATGGAAATCAATAACCAAGTGAACACTGGATAATTTACAAATATGTGGGAATTAAAGAACATAATCTCAAACAACCAAGAGGGCAAAGAAGAAATCACAAGGAAAATGAAAAAAATTAGAGATCAATGAAAAAGGAAACACATCATACAAAAACACATGGGATGCAGGAAAGGCAGTGCTCAGAGGGAAATTTATAGCTGGAAATGCGTACACTAAAAAAGAAGAGAGGGTGCAAGAGTAGTTCAGTGGTAGAATTCTCGCCTGCCACACAGGAGACTCGGGTTCAACTCCCAGCCCATGCACTTCCCAAACAAACAAAAATTCAAAAATGATGCTGTGATAAGGGGATACTCACATGGAAGAAGAATGAAATTTTTTTGACTCCTGCCATAAAACAAACACAGCTTACAAAAAACAAAAAAACAAAAAAAAAAAAAGAAGAAAGATCATAAAACAATAACCTATCTTCAAAGCTAGGGGAACTATAAAAAGAACAAACTATACCCAAAGTAGCAGAAGGAAGTAAATTATAAAGATTAGATTAGAGATAATGAAATAAAGAACAGAAAAACAATAGAATCACGGAAACCAATGAAAAACTGGTTCTTTGAAAGGATCAATAAAATTGGCAAACCTTTAGCCAGACTGAAAAAGAAAAAGTGAGAGAAGACACAAATAACCAATATCAAAAATGAAAGTGGGATAGATAGGTGGATGTTCGATAGACTGATAGAACAAACGTGGCAAACCGTTTGTTAGATCTGTGTATCTGGGGGAAGGGGAGTCTAGGTTTGTATTATTTTTGCCTCTGTCTTATAAGTTTGAAATGATTTCAAACTAAAACTTTTTATTTTTTTAAATAACCAATAGAGAAACACGGTAGAGTAATATAACTATTTCATTGGATGGGAGAGAGGCAATTGGATGGCATAAATGAGCTGAATCCTCTATAACAGAAAATATTTAAAATGCCAAAACTGAGAACCTAAGAAAGAGTGGTACATACATGGTATTTAGAACAGAGCTCTTAACCTACATTTGGCATGAATTCCATTGGCACTCTGGTGAAGTATATGGAACCATTCTCAAAATATTTTAAATGTATAAAACAAAATGAATAGAATTACAAAGGAAACCAATTATGTTGAAATACAGAAATACTGAACAAATATTGATATAGCAATAGCTATGCTTCTTTATTATCTATTAAAAGACAAAATCTAATTTCAAGACAGAATGAGTGTAAACAATATTAACAATATTTCTGGGGGTGGGCCATGGTGGCTCAGTGGCAGAGTTCTTGCCTGCCATGCTGGAGACCAGGGTTCAATTTCTGGTGACTGCCCATGCAAAAAAAAAAAAAAAGAAACTAAATATTTCAAGAAAGATTTTCTATGACAATTTAATGTTATAGGAAAATAATTCTGAAGTCCATTACTGACAAAGTCACATATGCTAAAACTAAAAGGGACTGTTGGCTATGTAGAATTTCAATTTAGAGATAAGTAAAAATAAAGATGAAATTTTCTCCCTAAAAAAAAGAAATGAAAGTGGCGACATTACTACCAATCTTGCAGGAACAAATAGACCTATAAGAGGGTATTAGGAAAAATTATATGCCAGATTAGGTAGATTTATTAGAAAACCTAGACGAAATAAGATTCCTAGTAACTCTTAAATACATAAACTGACTCAAGAAGAAAAGAGAAAACCCAACAGACCTATACAAGTAAGGAGATGGAAGTCAGTAATAAAAAAACGTTCCAACAAAGAAAAGTCCACGCTGACTGGCTTGAGGGATGAATTCTAACAGTTAAAGAAAAGTTAACACCAACCCCTCTCAAACTCTTCCAAAAGAGAATGGCTAACTCATTCTAGCCAGCATCACCCTAATGGTAAAGTTAGAAAGCATAAGAAAAGAAAACTACAGCTCGATACTCTTTATGAAACAGATACATCAAAATGTGGGCAAGAAAATGTTCTAAAAAATGATGAATATGCAACTATATGATAATATTAAGAATTACTGATTGTATATGTAGAATGGAATGATATATTAATGTTCTTTTGTTAAGTTTTTTAATTAATAAAAAGTTTAAAAAAAAAAAAATGTGGGCAAGAGTAAATTAAACAGATTATACCCCATGACAAAAGCATTGGACAGAACCTAATATCCTTTTATGACAAAAACATTAAAAAAAAAACTAGGAGTAATGGAAGGAAATTTTGCCAACATGATAAAAGGCATATTTGAAAAACTCATGGCTAACTTGAAACTGAGAGACTGAAGCTTTACCCCTAAGATCAGGAACAAGACAAGGATGCCCACTGTCACACTGTTATTCAACGTTATTTGGAAGTTCTAGTCAGAACGGTGAGGCATGAAAATGAAATAAAAGGTGCTTGCTTGGGCAGCACGTATACTAAAACTGGAACAATACAGAGAAGATTAGCATGGCCCCTGTGCAAGGAACACACGCAAATTCGTGAAGAGTTCCATATTTTTGTCGACCGTGATGATAAAAAAAAATATTTAAGCCCTAGCCCTCTAGCATCCTATATTATGGATCAGCTAGAAAGAAAAATCTGAGAGAATTGTATGGTAGCCCCTGACAAACTCTGGGATCTGTCCTGTAACTACTTGTTGAAGAGTGCTTTGAAAACCATTGCTTTTTTCTTTGCTTTGTATATATGTTATACTATACAATAAAAAAAGTTTTTTAAAAAAAAGAAAGAAAAGGCAACCAAACTGGAGAGGAAGTAAAATTACCTCTATTTGCAAACAACAGGATACACACATCTTTTCAGCACATGAAAAGATGCTGAACATCATTAATGATTAGGGAAATGCAAATGAACACTAGAATGAGAGACCACTATTACTCAAGAAAACAGATAATACAAGCGTTGGCGAGGACAAGTAGGAACACTCGTACTGTGTCGGCAGGAAGGTAAAGTGGTGCAGCTGCCATGGAAACAGTTACACACAGAACTACCATTTGACCCAGCAATTCTACTTCTAGGTATATTCCCAAAAGAATTGACAGCAGGGTCTCAAAGAGATATTTGCCCTTCAGTGTTCACAGTGGCTTTATCTACAACGGCCAAAAGGTAGAAACAAGCCAAGTGTCCATCAGTCGTTGAGTGGGTAAACAAGACGTGTTTATAGACAACGGCATATCACTCAGTCCTGAAAAGGAATGAAATTCATTTGACAACAGGGATGAACCCTGAAGACATCGTGTTGAGTGAATAAGTCAGACACAAAAAGATACTGCATGACTTCTAGTATATGAAACCCTACAACAGGAAAACGTACAGAGACAGAAAGCAGAATAGTGGTTCCCAGGGCTAGGAAGGGAGGATGGGGAGTTTCTGGAAATCGTGGAAAGTTACACAACCTTGCTGATGTAGTTAATGACACAGGATTGTCCACTTAAAAATGGTTAAAATGGATATATTTTACCACCAAAAAAATAAAATTAAAAGCACACACATACACACGCAAGATCTACTGATGGGAATAAAGAAAAATAGACGCACCTTCATTAATTCTTCCAGACAAGAAAGATATATTTTGAAGATGGCTGCTGCCGAGGGAGGCCCAATGTACTGCTTGATGTCGGCTCTGTCCACAAAGGCCACGTCGATCCTCTCAGTGATGTTGGAAGTGGTGAGGATCACCACGTTGGAATGCCTGGGGGAGAGAAGTGGGACTGCCATCGCTCCACTAGGTCCGCGGGGGGGCCACAGGGGCGCTGCCAGGTGCAGTCCGTCCAGCCCTGCTGCTCACAGGGGCGCTGCCAGGTGCAGTCCGTCCAGCCCTGCTGCTCACAGGGGCGCTGCCAGGTGCAGTCCGTCCAGCCCTGCTGCTCCCGAGCATGCAGGCAGACTGTGGCCAGAGGCCTGCTCTCTCTGCTCCAGCTTGGCCTCGTGGAAAGCGCTCCGAGATTTCCACCTGACCACTCACTCACCAAGCGCTCCCCTTCCTGAGTCGCCACCTTGCCCAGCCCTCGCCTCCTGGGCACTCTCACTCAATTATGCGCAGTCAAGGAAAACTGAGCAACAAGGATCAGATCCAGGAAGGAGGAAGAAAAGCCAGCTTATGGGAGCCCGAGGAGCAAAGGGGCAAGGAGGAGGAAACAGACCAGGTGTGAGTCAGCCTCACGCATGTGGCTCATCTGCTAAAGGACCACGAGAGGCAAGGGACAGGTAACTTCTCCAGCTGACTCCACCAGACAAATGCTTCTCAGGAAGTTAGGGTACTCTCTACTTTAAAATGACGACCATCAAGATAAAAACACTCCACTGCACAACTTACTTGGCTCTCATTCCATGCACACTTAGCAAACACGCTTCTGATGAACGCTGTGGACTCCCAAGTACCCAGAAAAGTATTCTGGAGAAGAAACGTGGGGGTCCGGCCAGCAGAGGCGGTGCTAACGCACTGCGAGGAGTAGGAGGCTCTGATGAAGATGTTACTTGCTCCTGGCCTCCATCAGGACTCGGCCCCAAAGGCCTGGACGGCTGCCCTTGGATGCTGGGGGAACATGCCACCCTCCACGCTGGCAAATACCAGTTTGTATCAGAACTATGCTCAAATGCATCACTTATATTTTAGACTTCTGTTCTGTGCAAATTTCTACCACGCAGAGGAGCTGAGCAGGGAGGCCTGGAGCTGTGCCAGGAGGACGGGTCTCTGGGAGGCCATCCCAGTGAGTCAGAGCATTACCTTTTAATCTGGTCGATCTGGGTCAGGACGGCGTTGACCACGCGGATGGCGTCTGAGGGCTCCGTGCCTGCTCTGCAGGCATTGCGGGCTGCCGTGAGGCTTTCCACCTAAGGGGATAGTCACGGGGACGTGTCTGCGAGCGTGTTGAGTGAATGGATCAACGTATGCGAGTGTGGCACAGGCTGCCCAGGAGCCCACTGACTGGGGTGGGGGTGGGTTCTGCACACCCAACCCGAGCACAGCTGCTGAGGCTGGACCCAGTGCAGGGGAGGCCAGGGCACAGCACAAGCGCCGCGAGCGAGGGTGTCCTGGCCACAGGCAGAGGCTCCTGGGCTCTCCAGTCACCTCCAACCGTGAGGCTCATCGTCTGAACATCCTACCTCATCTATGAGCACGAACACCAGGGCGTCTCGATCGTCAATCAACTCCTGGATCTTCTGGAACATCTTAGTCACCAGCTTGCCGCTCTAGAGCCAAACACATTCCTTAGCTGCACTGCAAGAAATACTCCATCAGGGCACTTGTGCAAGAGACACTGGAAGGTCAGGCCTCGCTCAGACAAGGCCTGCACTGCTCAGACTCCTACACCCAGCTCTCCTGAACCATACTGCAGAGCATGACAGGAGGATCGAGGGCAGCACGTTGGAGCCCAGGCAGCCACACACCCGCTGCGCTAGGGCCAGGAAGCTGAAACCTGAGTGTGCAGCCTGCCCTGGTCTGAGACCTCACAGCATGGAGGGCAGTCACCTGCCACACTTGATTCCCCCTTACTTTCTCACCTGCCGGCTGTCCTCATGGAACACAGGGAAGAATGGACGTGCATGCATGGATGGGCCCCCTGGCCCAGCCTGCCCAACCCACTTCGCCCCGCAGAGGGGCCTGTGCACACTGGGCACCTCTGGCCAGCAGCCTGGTTAGAAGACAGTCATCCCTGCAGGTCACAGGCTTGGGTGGCCTCAGAGGCTGCCGGGTGGCAGCGCCAGGGGTGGAGCAGGGAGCCCAAAACCCACTCCACCCCTGCTTCCCACAAAAGCAATCAGCAGCCTTGCTCTGCAAAGGGCAACGGTAGAGAGTGTGGGCTCGGTGGGCCTGATGGCTCCCGTGGCACTGCCCACCTTGTCAGTGGAGGCAAGTGGCCCGATGGTGCGTGAGTACCTGGCAAGGCTGCCCATGCCTCCAACCCCCACGCCAGTGCTGCTCAGTGCTTGCGTCTTCCTGGTTTCGAGATGTAGGCTGTACCGAGCAGGCACCAGCGGGGGTGCCAACGGTACCTGCCAACGGCAGTGTGACCAGACAACACAGGCGGGTACAAAAGCACAGCGGAAAGAGTAAACACCCCAAAGTCCACCAGCCAAAATAGCACAATATTACATGAAGCACCACGTGAGCCACTACAAACAGAAACCAGCTATTTTTAATAAAATATATTAAATTGTTTTACGTAGGTATAACAGAAAAAACTAAGAAAACACAGCTTCCAATAAACACTTAACCATTTTATTAAAAAAATATATTTTTAGACTTTTAAAAACAGCCATATAGGATTAGAGATTTTTTTTAAATATAAAAATGTGGAATCTTTTTTAAAAAGAAGGTAGTCTGATTACTTAGATATATTTTTTTAACATGCCTATGGATAAGCTAACCAAGATATCCATTTTAGGTGGTTAAGATTTCCATATGTTAATTGTAAAAATATTTGTATCTTCATATTTTCCTGAAATTAGGAAAAGGTTTAGTAACATAGGTTATTACTATAGCAATGCAGATATTTGTAAGAACTTTCTACTTGATATTTTGAGAACATTCAGTTTTGACAGCTGATATAATGGTATCTAAGTGTTTAATACTTAGAATTTAAGAACTCTATCTGAATTTGTAGAATTTTTCCTTGTTGCCTTAATTTTAAATTAGCTTATGAAACTTACTGCTCAAGCACAGGCTTTACAATGATTATATGGATACTGATTTAAATATGCCTATGGTTAAGCTAACTAAGATAGCCATTTTTGGTAGTTTTAACTGTATTGTTTATTTTCTTAAATAAAAAGAAAAAAGGTAGTTTGGGTTAGTTCCCAGCTATGAAAAATAAGGACACTAGCGCCTTCTCAATTTCCTATTTCTCCTCACTCTGCAATTGATAATTCAGTTATAAGTGTTTTTTGGTTTTGTTCACTACGTCTTAAAACAGTCTCTTGAACGTTCCCAGGAATTCAACAGGGACTCAGACGCCTAACATTCACATGGCTTTCTAACTAGACCTTGTGGAAGTTTAGCATCAGCTCATAGTTCAGTGGATTCACTGCTCACCACAAGCCCTTTAATCAAAGCTTCCACACTGCTGAGCTCTTCGAGGTCACCTTTTCCTTCACTGGGTTTCATTTCCTAGCTGTTTTTATTGTGGTTTCTCAGGGGCTGTGCTCTCAAATTCTTCGCTCGCTCAGGTGATATCTTGTCTGGACATGATCTTCTTGGGACACACGCTCCTTCTCTGAAGCTCCTGCTGCCACTGCGCAGTGGCCTCCAGCACTGAACGCTGCAGTTCAGTGCAAGTTCCGAGTGCAATTCACAGCAAGCCCAACTTACTGTCAGGATCTCTAAAGGACCGCCATTATCTCTGTAGAGTTCAACCTCCTACCTAGGATGCTAGAACAAACTTTGCTGGCGCAGACTACCATTCAGCTTTTGTTCTTTCTCGTTTAGGGGCACACCTGCCCCTGTGCTGGACTGCCTTTAGCCCCTCACCCAGGCACCGGCAACTGAGCCCAGCACTCTGCTTGCTCTGAGAGCAGGTGTCTTCTGGTTTCCCACAGGTGAGGCCAGTGTTTTTTTCCCTTCCTAAGTAGAGTTCACATTTTACACCATCTTCAGTCGCCTGTGGAGGCAGCACAGGGAGAAGGGGTGGAGCCCACGCCAGCCTGTACTTGCAGCCACTGGGGCCCTGCCCAGGCCTTGGGCCATTTCCAGTGGACGGGTTTGCTCTGAGCTGCCCTTTGGTCATAGTCAGGCCCACTGCTCACTTCCCACTTCACCTACTTCTCTCCTGAAATGCTTTGGAGAAATTTACCTAACCCACAGGACACTTTCAACTACAATGGTTGACAATCTGAGAGAATTACAATTAATATTTAATACTTACTTCTGAAAACCACTTAGAAAAGAGGCTGTGACTGTTTATTTCAATTAATTGGCCATAGCGGTACCTAAGATAATAGAAAAGAAAATTATCTTACAAATTAGTAAATGTGATTGCCCTCAGTGGTAAACCACCTTTGCTTTTTCTCAGCTTCCCAACACATCAGGAATCAGCAACTCATTAAACCATTCAAATTACTAACTGCAAGAATTTAAAGAATTGAGTTCACTAAATCACTCTGAAAACTCGGCCAGGACGCAATCAGTAAGTCCTGAACTGCAGCAAATGAGGTTTTCAAACTGAATGATGGCCTCATTTGAATTAAAGCAAGAATTAAAACCCTCTTATTCCTATGAAATAAAAAATAAAATATGAGATTAATACCAAACACCTTCAACTGAAAAGGTCCTTTTTTTAATTGACCTCATAATTTATGTTTCTACGTTTAAGAAGTATTCCAGTGCAACAAACAAAACAAAACATCAGTATCAAGACTTGGCATGAGCTAAAACCCCAAGGAGGATAACAATTCATCTCCAACCCAAAATCACTTCTGGCCAACCCCAGCATCTGGAAATGCTGAGACAAATGTTGCAAGTCAACTTCCACACCTATAGACTGACTGAAGGCTGAGTTCACACTTATCAATCAATTCACTCAGGAGCCACTGATAAATCCGATACACTTTGTTTCTAAATATAAGGAAACAAGAAATGAGCAGCTGCAAGAAAGAAGCTGTGAGGCATGCAACAGGTGAATGAACTTTAAGGACAATATGTTGAATGAAATGTCAAAAACAAAAAGACAAATATTATCATGCCTCAATCATACGGATTAACTATAATCTAGAGATAAGAACAAAGCTGATCTGGATAGGACTAAGATAAATCAGGATCCAGGGTAAAAGATGATACCCGCATTTTCAAACTTCAACCTCTGTGTGAGACCAAAGGGAGAGATGGTTATTTGGTGCAAAATTTGTATTTTGGGTAGTGTATTACTTAATTTAACTTGTATGGCCAGTTTACTTGAATACCATAATTATATGGAATCTTGAATAGGATGTAAGATCTTGTTGGTTTGTCCAGATTAGTATGAGGCCCCAATATATCCCAGAGTAATTTGGACAGACAGTGAAAAAGCACTTGCAAAGTCCCCTTGAGGGACTGAGGAGAAAGGAGGAAATATTCAACTTCCTCATCTGGGGAATTCCTAATATTCTCGCAAGCAGTGGGGACAACCAGTTCAATAGACTGAGACCTTGATCTTGGGGCTTGCCCCTGTGAAGCTTATTCCTGCAAAGGAGAGGCTAAGCCTGCTTAAAATGTGGCCTAAGAGTCACCCCCACAGGACCTGTTTTGTTGCTCAGATGCGGTCTCTCTCTCTCTAAGCCAACTTGGCAGGTGAACACACCACACCGCCCTCCCGCTATGGGGGACATGACTCCCAGGGGTGTAAATCTCCCTAGCAATATGGGACAGAAATCCTAGGATGAGCTGGGATCAGCATCAAGGGATTGAGAAAGCCTTCTTCACCAAAAGGGGGAAGACAGAAATGAGATAAAATAAAATTACAGACACTGAGAGATTTCAGACAGTGTCAAGAGGTTATCCTGGAGGTTATTCTTATACATTATATAGTTTTTAGTTTATGATGCACTGGAGTGGCTGGAGAGAAGTACTTGAAACTGCTGAGCTGTGTTCCAGTAGCTTCGATTCTTGAGAAGACTGTATAACTATATAGCGTTTACAATGTGATTGTGAAAACCTTGTGTCTGATGCGCCTTTTATCCAGAGTATGGGAAGATGAGTACACACGCACAAAAACAGGATAAAAAATAAATAATAGGGAGAGATAAAGGGTAAAAACTGGGTAGCTATAACTACTGTGGGTCAACAAGAGGGACAGGAAAGGGGTATGAGATGTATGAATTCTTTTTTTTTCTTTTATTTCTTTTTCTGGAGTGAGGCAAATGTTCTAAAAATGATCACGGTGAAGAATACACAACTATGTGGTGATACTGTGAGCCACTGATTGTGTAATATGGTTGGAGGATATGTGAGTGGATATTTCTCAATTAAAAAAAAAAAGAAGAAGAAGCAAACGAGACGGACATAAGAAAAAGCCTACCCCCAGATCCAGAGTCTCTTTCACATCAAAAGTCCACAGAAGTAAAAGTACTTTCAGAAAGTATCACAGACTTCCATTTGAAGGAGAAAAAGAATAAAAGATAATATTGGAAAGAAAAAGGAAGAAAGGAAGAAAGGAAGAAAGGAAAGGAAAGAACAGACAGACAACCTAAAGAAATTGACACTGGACTGAACAGTAAGTCAAATTAATTATAAAACACTTTGATTATCAAGAGAATTAGGAGAAAGGCCTTTCTAAGCTTCTTTCGCAATTTTCTAAGTTATAAAATGAATACATATATTCAGATCTTTGCACTCGAATGAGTTATACTTCTTATAATGTTATCCTTATTTTTTGGTGTTTAAGAAAGTGTCCCAGAGATCTTTAAAACACAGACATAAAATACATTCATCAAAACAAAGGCAAGGTTACTAAACTTCAAATAAAAGATTGAAATAAAGCAACTTCCCTAAGCAGAAATAAAAGACATTCTCTAAAAGAAATAATATGTATATAAAAGTAAATCCCGGGATTTTCTCTGCCAGTCACAGTGGGGTTACAGGTCCCAGGTTTACTCTCCAGCCTTAAACCACCAGAAAACCAGCCACAACACATGAAGCAAAGTCTGATGAGGCAGGGGAGCCCTGAGCCCTGAGTCCTGAGGGAAGCGCAAGAGGGAGGCGAGCCTACAGACGCCCTGGCGCCTTCCAGGTGAGGCTCTGGGAGGAGAACCCAGATCCAGAGAGCTATGAGCTCAGGGGGCAGAAGCCAAGACAACCTCAGGGGATGGGGATGTAAGGAACCAAAGCTCCAGAAATCATCCCGTGGTCCCTGAGTCTTTGCTGACATGAAACACGTCAGAGCAGCCTGCCTTCAGGCTGGAAAGGCTGAGTGGTTCTTGAGCCCCAAGATTCCAACAGCTCAGTGCAGAGTGCCCACCGAATGCTCAAGGCACCCAAGGGACCTGAGAATGGTGACCTTCTGTCTTCACACCACCCGCTCCCTAACAAGGCTTCAAAAACAAACACCGAAAGGGTCAAACCAAAATCACGACGATCTGAAATGCCTATCAAAACAAAACTCAACAGTCTTTAAAGGAAGATAACAAAATGCTGGCATTCTGAATCACAAGGTAGAGCATTCAATTAAAAAACTGCTTGAGATATTTTAAAATTTTAACTTATGTGAGACTAAAGCAAAAAATGTTTATTTGGTACAAAATTTATATTTTGACTAGTGCAGTTCTCCTAATATAACTTATGTGGACAGCTTAACTGAACACCATAAGTACATGGAACCTTGAGTAAGACATAGGATTTTGTAGGTTTGTCCAGAGTGATGACCCAATAAATCCCAGAGTGATTCGAACAGAGAGGAAAACAGTATTTGCAAAGTCCCCTTGGGGGAATGGTAAAGGGGGAAAACTTCCCAAGTGGAGATTTCTTGATATTCTTATAAGCAGTGTGGACAACCAAAGCAATAGACTGAGCCCCCAGTCTTGGGGTTTGTTCATGTGAAACGTAACCCCACAGGGGATAGGTCAAGCCTACTTACAATTAGGCCTAAGAGTCACCCCCAAGAGAACCTCTTTTGTTGCTCAGATGTGGCCTCTCTCTCCAACCAACACAACAAGCAAACTCACTGCCCTCACCCTGTCTACATGGGACATGACTCCCAGGGGTGTGGACCTTCCTGGCAACATGGGACAGAAATCCTAGAATGAGCTGAGACTCAGCATCAAGGGATTGAGAAAACCTTCTCAACCAAAAGGGGGAAGAGAGAAATGAGACAAAATAAAGTGTCAATGGCTGAGAGATTCCAAACAGAGTTGAGAGGTTATCCTGGAGGTTATTCTCACACATTAAATAGATACCACCTTGTTAGCCAAGATGTAACTGAGAGGCTGGAGGGAACTGCCTGAAAATGTAGAGCTGTGTTCCAGTAGGCATGTTTCTTGAAGATGACTGTATAATGATATAGCTTTCACAATGTGACCGTGTGACTGTGAAAACCTTGTGTCTGATGCTCCTTTTATATATATCTACCTTATCAACATATGAGTAAAACATAGAGAATAAAAATAAATAATAGGGGAAACAAATGTTAAAATAAATTTAGTAGATTGAAATGCTAGTGATCCATGAAAGGGAGGGGAAAGGGGTATGGTATGTATGAAATTTTTTCTGGTGTCTTTTTATTTCTTTTTCTTAATTGATACAAATGTTCTAAGAAATGATCATGATGATGAATATGCAACTATGTTATAATATTGTGAATTACTGATTATATATGTAGAACGGAAAAAAAACACCCTGCTTGAGAAGCTGAGGGGCAGAGAAACGTGCTCCATGGCTGGAAGAGAAACCAGCCCCAGGAAACAGACTCAGAAACACCCACGATGATGGGGCTAGTGGACAGGATCCTTGAAACAGCCATTACAAAGCTGCTAAAGGACTTCAATAAGAAACGAGGACAGAAGTGGAAAATTCAAAGAGCCAAACAGAACCTCCAAGAAGAAAATTTGCTAACAGACACATAAGATTTCTTTGGATAGAATTAAAAGCAGATTAATTCTATACAAATTCACTGCAGAAAACCAGTGAACATGAAGACGTAGTAACAGAAACCATCCAAAAGAAACACAAATTCCTGAAAAAAAGAAAGAGCATCAGAGGTCTGTGGGACATTCTCAAACAATCTAACGTGCAAATAAATAAACTGGAGGAAATGGGCAGAGGACAGGAAAATTAGTTGGAGAAATCATGACTATTTGCCACATCTGATGAAAACACAGAACAGAATTCCAGGAGAAACAGACAAGCCCTCACTCCCAGTAGGTGGTAAACAAGCAGGTAGAAAGCCAGCAAGGTCATTGGGCAACGTGAGTTGACATCAACACATCGCTTCACACACCGAGGGAGGAAACACCTTCTCCTCAAGTGCACCAGGGCAGACCACGTGCTGCGGCATAACACAGATCTCAACAAACCTTGAAAGACTGAAATCCTAGTCAAGGCAGGATATGCTGAATATAAAAGGACTGAAGGAGAAGAACTTACTATTCACAGAAAATGATAGAAAAAGTTAAAACAGTTTTATATCTTATAACAAAACATAAACAATCCTATTCTGCTCTCCTGCTCTCTTAAATTACCAAAAGTTACCTGCTTGAAAGCCTAACGGTCAATTTCTGGGCCAATGCTTTACACAGGGATGTTTTCCCAGTTCCTGGAGGACCTGTAACAAAATCCAAGCAAACGTGTTTTTAAGAGAGTACAAAACACTAGCAGTTGCATTATCCATAGGATACACAATTGGGAGATTTTACTGCTATTAATGGTATCAACACAAGTACTGCTGTTTACTTACAAAAACTTCTGCTTGCAGCTCTAAGGCTATAAAGTGTCATGGATATACTTGAAAATCTCCAAGGCCGCACTTTTCAGACACATGCCTTTTCCCCCCTTACTTACTGGTCACCCATTTCCACACTGTTAAACTGCCTCGCTTTGTAAACAGCTGAGGGAAGTGATCGCGTCCCTCTGGTCAACTGAGAAAGGAAGTAAACTTAAAAATTTTTGAGTGTTTATAACGAGTTTTCTAAGCTTACAGAAAAACTGAAGTTTTTAGCACAACCTTCCAAATTCACTACAGAACTTGCTCTAAGAACAGCAATTGAGGGAGTAACAATGCAATTATCTCCTGAGTTATGTGAACTGGTATCAGCTATACTTCTCTGAATGTTCACCTTTCTCTTTTGCACTTTCTCAAAAGGTGAGCCAACACCCACTTTCCTGTCTCGGGCAGTTGGCCCTGAAAGCTTTCTGGTCTTCTCCTAAACCCTTCCACCTCGTGTCTTTCAACACATGCCTCTACCTCCCGCCACCCAAATACCTACAAAAACCAGCAGACTGTGTAAACATGAGAAGCAGCCAAGCAGAGAGCATGGCACCTGAATGCCTCAGCTGCTCAGGGCCAGCAGTGTCAGACTGGAGTGGGGACTCAGTGTGGTCAGAAACCCAAGTTCAGAGAAACCGTTGTTTTTTAATGGGAATACCCTAAGTTTTCCATGCCAGCCTGCCTTCCCCTGAAACTGTCCAATGCATCTGTGAGCCAGGTAGAGGGCTCAGCATGCAGACAAAGCATGGGAGGGTCTGCAAAAGGCAGGCCACTTGCATTCCAGCCTCATCCCCACTTGCCGGCTGAGTGCTGCCTGGTGGCCCTGCACCTGCCAACAGCTCCCACAGGGCGACCCAGGTGGTATGCAGAGCGGACCTGCACGCCAAGGTCCCTGTGCAGGACTAACTTCCAAGGAGGCTGAGCAAGTGCAACTGGAGCCAGACACGCTCTCCACCCCCACTGCTCCTCCCTAGGCCCACAAGCATTCCCCTCCCTAACCTGAAAACAGGCCCCTGGGTCCTCCCTCCCCTCCAGCCTCCAGTCCTCTTGTTCATCCAAACAGCCACTCTCCCAGCAACCTGCCATGAGCCCTTTGCAATCTGACCCCCGGTTACTGGCAGCCTCTTCACTGGGGCCTCCTTAGGACCAGCATCAGGGGATCAGGGGCCCACGGGAGGACCATGACTTACCCTGCGTTTCCCTGAATGCCCCTACCTGCCAGCCTCTCTCCTGCCTCTCCGTTTATCCCTGTCTTTCCCTTTGCTCTGCCAATGCTTTTCCTCAGTGGGAGCAATTCTCCTGTGTCTCATCCTCAGGTTCTATTTCTTTTGCTTTCCATCTGGATGGTCTCTCGCTGGTGTCTGTCTATGCTGCGCTTTTTGCCTGGGGGAAGGCATCGAGCAAGTTGTGGCCAACAGCCACGTGTCTGTGTGGTAGCACAGGATGGCCTCAGTGCAAGGGCAGGCCTCCTGGAAAGCTGGTCTTGGCCACGCACCAAGGCGACGTCCAACATGCTCCCGAGGTGGTTCTTGGTCAGGCCTGAACAGCCCCCTTTCTCTCAGAAAGCCAGAGATAAAATCTTAGCTAAGCATCGTCTCCTCTTTCTTCCCTGCTCACTCTAGCCGCAGTCAGTCACTTTTCCCCTCAAATCCTGGGATAGCCTTCTAGATGCCCTTTAGGCCCGCCCCTTCCTGTCTGAGTGCACTGATATTCACGGCCAGCCCCCAACCTGTCTTAGATCAGGTGACTGTCCAGAACCTGCCCCCAGGCACTCACCACACTGAAGCATAACGGAAACTCCTGGCACGTGTCTCCCACGAGCTGATAATGTGTCGAATCACAAGCAGCCAATTGGACACCTGGGCACAGGGCATGCCAACAAATGTCTGCTATCACTGAACTAAATTCTTGCTGATCCCTCAGTAGAAACGGAAAACCTTGGCCTGATGGATTCAGATCCCAGAGATTCCAGTAATACTCCCCAGCCCAAGCTGCTTTCTGGCCCCACGTCCTCTGGTTTTCGCTGACACCATCTCTCGGCTCAGTTCTTCTTCCCCCATTCGCCCTAGAAACTCCATGCTGCCTGAGGCACGGTTCCGGCCCCAAAGAGGGCGAGCAGACCTTTCTGGATAAACGGAGACAGAGGGATCCCCCATCTCAGGACCTCAAAGCATGTGCACATGCTGTATGTGCGGCCCACAGTGCCTGCTGTTTTCTCTGCAGAGATTTCTAAGTCATCTGGTATCCCAGGCTGAACCACGGCTAAGGCAAGGACCCTCGCTTGAACAACCCCAGGCCCCATGTGCCACAGACACAAAGCCTGGGGAAGCTCCAGGGTAACTAAGGTGGGAAGACAACTTCATCTAACAAAAAGTGCAGACAAGTCTTCCTAACTTTTGGTAAGTATTTCCTGTAACTAAAAGGGAAATAACCAATTCCAAGTGGAAAAGGCAATTTATTTCACTAACTAAAATATACATTCACTACTCTGATCCTGGCATTAGGACAGCATACAGGGGATACATGCTATTTAAAAGATAATTGTTTTTCTAAGATCACATATGAGCATATATATAATCATTTATTGGTATAAAGAGACTTATTGGTTAGAGCTTCTACCTGGCTGCAATTCAAAGTTTCTTTCAATTCCACTCAATCCTTTTATCCTCTTGCTATCCAGTGACACTGAAAAAAATGACCAGTTTTCTTCTGAGAAGAACAAGATAGCTCTTTAAAATATGGTTTCTACAGTTTCTTATTCACAAAGTGAAGCTCTGTGAATACTACAAAGAAATGTGAGGCAATTTCCATCCTAAAGGGTTTACAATCAGTTGGGGAAATAAAGCAGAGTTATTTAATAAGTTTAATAATACTGCAAAAAAGTCATAAGATAGTAACCAGCAGCCAAATAAAAACTGTGAAGACTAACGGATCTGCTCCACAGAGAGGAAGCACTCCAGGGCGACTCTGGCCCCTTCAGAAAGTAAAAGGCTGCAGCTTGTGGCAGCAGAACAGAGGTCCAAGTGAAAATCTTACAGAAAGGAAACAAACACGTCTTACCGTGCAGCAGCACCACACGGTTCCAACTAATCAAGGTGCTGTTGACATTTCTGTCTGAAAACAGCAGGGTCGTCATCACGTAATCAAGGAGCTGAGTTGAAGAAAAGAAAAAAGAAGAGCACAGAATGCAAAGCTCCCCAGTAAACATGTGCTAATAGGGCTTGCTTCTTAATGAACAGAATGAACAAGAAGGAAGGCCATCTCTGAAGAGACTTCACCGCTAACCCCCCACTGAGGCTCTAAGAGGCTTTTGTTTCAAAAGGGACCATAAAACCCAAGGAGGAGATGTTGGCTACTGCTGAACCTAAGAGGACAAACAAGGTGACTCCTAGAACAACTGAGAGGAAGATATCCAGGATGGGGCTGTAGGGTCAGGGGTCCCCAAAATCCATGTGAGTCTGACATGCTGAGAAAGAGGTTCTGGAGAGCAGCCCATCAGTCTACCTCAAAAGGTGGGCTGTCTTGAGGAAAAAGTGCAGCAACTTACGTGTGATTTAACTTCTACATCATATACCAGGCTGTCCCAAAGACCATGGAATTCAGCTGTAAGATAATAACCCAAAGATGTAATTATAGAAAAGCAAGCTTTACTCCTAGCAGTCAGGTCTGCAGTACTGTCCACTCATCCAGGCAAGGTAGCTTAATATTTCGATTAGAGGGAAGCTACATCTTTCTCATAATTAAAGACACAAAACATGCAAATCACGTATGACTAGTTAAACTGAGCAGGAGCACCCCAAGACAGACCAGGAGGAGGGAGCAGTCTGGCAGCGTACCCTGAGACAGGCCAGGAGGAAGGAACAGCCTGCCAGTATACCCCGAGACAAACCAGGAGGAGATAACAGCCTGGAAAGATACCCCAAGACAGGCCAGGAAGAGGGAGCAGCCTGAAGGGTACCCTGAGAAAGACCTGGAGGAGGAGCAGTCCCGCAGGGTACCCTGAGACAGGCCAAGCCCCGTAGAGTACCCTGAGACAGGCCAGGAGAAGGGAGCAGCCCAGCAGGGTACCCCGAGATAGGCCAGGAAGAGGGAGCAGCCCGAATGGTACCCCAAGACAAACTAGGAGGAGGGAACAGCCTGGAAGGGTACCCCGGGACAAACCAGGAAGATGAACAGCCTGGCAGATACCCCAAGACAGGCCAGGAGGAGGGAATAGTCCAGCAGGGTACCCCAAGACAGGCCAGTAGGAGGGAGGGTACCCTGAATGGATGGAACGAGGCACCTCAACAAGTCTTCCTTAGATGTAGTCTGAGACTCCCGTCCGAGAGAACAATGCAGTGTGGGATTGGAAATTTTTTACTTTGCTCATCTGTGCCATGCTTTCCATTTCAGAAGTGACAGAACACCCGAAAATCCTCAACAGACATTTCTTTGTGAGTGCTTGGTGAGTCTAGCCTGGGGTCACACCCTCTCTGCCCTCTGCAGCCCCATGAACTGCACCCCTGCACTGTACCTGCAGGCAGAACCCAGTGATTGGCTGCAATTATATTTTCTGTCTCTTCCTCCAAATTTTCACTGCTGGGACCATCTTCATTCAGCTGGAAGATGTGAAGTGCAATAGTACATGTGCTCAAATCAATGGGCTGTGATGAAAGGGAAAAATCAATTAAGTCTATGTGTGTTTAAAACACCTTCTCTATTACAGATGTGAGATGCTAAAGTCCAAAAATGAAGAGAAAGGGCTATTCTAGTTCAAATTTAGGATTGGCTCTTTTTAAAATGTTTATCCCCCTTCCCCTTTGAGGCCTACATCAATTTAAGAAAACTATTTTTTTTTAATTTCAAAGGTATCACATGCTTATCGATACAAATGCAAACACGGAATGCAGAATATTTAAGTTCCACATATCCCAACCCGACAGATATTTTACAAAGATGTGCACGTGTGTCTGTTGGTATGTGAACATAGATATGTGCGTGTGTGTGTGTATATATATATATGACATACTCATTCACATGAATGTAATGGAAACTAATCTTATCACATGTGGTTTTGTGCCTTGTGCCTCTTCCCACTTACTGGAGCTTGGAGATCCTCGTACGTGAGCAGATGGAAACCTACTTCATTCCTTTCAGTGGCTGTGTCGTATCTTACCGGACGTCCCGGTGCACCCTTACAGTGCACCCAGCTGTGCATTCCTTCCCGGCGCACCCTTACAGTGCACCCAGCTGTGCACTCCTTCCCGGTGCACCCTTACAGTGCACCCAGCTGTGCACTCCTTCCCGGCGCACCCTTACAGTGCACCCAGCTGTGCATTCCTTCCCGGCGCACCCTTACAGTGCACCCAGCTGTGCATTCCTTCCCGGCGCACCCTTACAGTGCACCCAGCTGTGCATTCCAACAGCATGGGATGAGTCTGCTTCTAGACCTGCACAATCACCCGCTGAGAAGGACTGCAGCGCCAACAGCGGACAGACAGCACTGGACCCTCCAGCTGAGCCATGCCAGTCTGTCCCTCCCCAAGAGTGTTTAAAGTGACTGCATCCTTTATGCCCACCACAAGCAAGCAGATGGCAGCAGACCCCCGTGGGGACGCGGCTGAACAGCGCCACGAATGCCATTCAGGGAGGTGGGCCTCCTCTGCAGACAGGAGTGCCGAGCCGGTGCCAGTGCACCCATGAGAGGCACATCTTCCTCAGGCTCAGGGCTTGAGTTGTTCCCACAGCGATGACAGACTCTTCCATGGCGTCCCCTCTCACGCAAAGCCACCCTCATTTCCCAACACGAGCCCTGCATGACGTGGGTAAGGTGGTGTATTCCTGGGACTAGATTTGTGCCTTCCTGAAGGCCAGCCCTCCCCTGTGACCCCAGCACGCCGTGGGGTGCCTAATCCTAAGCCCACGGCACTGCACCCCTACTCACGTGGCCTCAAGAGCACAGCCCACCCTCCTGGGCACTGTACTCTGTCTGTTGGCCAGGCTGTCTCCCCACCATACTGAGTGCCCCATATATCTGCTCCCAGCACGTGGCTCTTGAAAGACAGCCAAAACCTGCCGAAGCCCAAACAGATGAGCTGGCCAGGGCCTCGTGGTACAGTTATCAAAGCTCCAAACAAATACTCATTGATACTTACTAAATAGCATTGCAAATTAGTAATTTACCTGTGGGTCTTTAGCTTTTAACTCCGTGTCAACAACAGACACAGACTGCACATTCTTGGCCATAAAATGATCATCAAACTCAGTCCAGGTATAATCACCAAACACGATGTTATGTCGGTTCAGTAGCTTCCGAACACTCAGCTTTATGTCTTCTTTTTTTGCAGTACTAATAACAGCAACAAAACATGCACATAAGATCTAAGTTAAAGACTAGGACTTTAAGCCACATGAAGGCAAAGGCTCAGCCGCAGCACCCCAGGCCCGCAGCCCACAGCACC
>PVIY010022379.1:0-40938 GCA_004026745.1 Myrmecophaga tridactyla
AAAAAAAGAACTAGATGTGAGTGTTTGCCTTACCAAATATCAAGACATTATGAAATTATAGTAATAGGGCAATGTGTAATGGACAAAGATAAACAAAATTAAAATGGAACACAATAGAGAATTCTAATGAACAGATCTAGAATTCTAATCCAGGCAGTGTTCTTAGGCACCATGTTAACTAGGGCAGAGAAGTAGGGATAGAGAATATAGGCATATTTATCATATGGTTAGACACATTCATTCATCCTCCAGTCCACTGATCTTCCCAAATTTTCACTCTTCCTTATTCCTTTGAGGTCCTCTCTTTCTTCGAAATCAATGTTGTGAATATCCTTGGATTACTTGCCCTCTCTTCTTATCCAGCTTGCTTGGTAAAACCACAACTCTGGCTAAATTAAAGTATCCTACTACTGTGAGCCTGCACCCATGTAGCTGAACATGACTGAGGAAAAACAAAACCGTTTGATCTCAGCAAGAACTTAAATGACTTCATATTATCTACTTAATGTATTTATTATGCTTATTATTTATTGTCCACTTCATGTGGTGCAAGGTCCATCAAAACAAATAATTTTTTCCCATTTTATTTACTGCTATATCCAACATTTGCTGTCCAACTATCATAAGATGTTTCCTTGGTCCATTCACTCTACTTTCCTGGATAGCCTTCTCTTTCCTCAATTTCAATCATTTTTCTGCCATGCTACACTTTGCTGAATTACTGTTCATCTTATTTCATTGAGAAAATGGAAGTGTTCAAAAGAAATTGCCACCAACTCCCACCATGACATCTTCCCACCTACAATCTGTCTCCCACACTCTGTGGCTGTTTCTATAAATGAGCTAGTCATGCTTCTACTTACAGGCAGTTCTTCCATTTTCACACTAGATCCATCCCCTCTTGCTTTCTAAGGATATTACTTGAACCATTCTTTCCTCTCTACTGCATCATCACTGTTCCTATGGAATGGATTATTTCCATTTGCATGTATACATGCTGTTATTTTTTCCATTAAAAAAAAAAACCTAAAACTAAAATTAAAAGCCTCTTAACCTCACTTCCCTTGCAAGCTGCCATTCCATTTCTCTACCCTTTGCAGTTAAGTCTTTTTACATTAGTCTTGTCTATCTAACTTTCTCCATTTCCTATCCTTCTATTCCCCATCTCGAACCCACTCTAATCAGACATTTGGCTATTTCACGCTCTCAAAAGTGCTCTGTTCAGTTCACTGATGACTTTTACATCCAGTGGTCAATTCTTTGTCCTTAATTTCCTTGCAACACATTCAAGCATATGACAGATTCATCACTCTCTCTTCTTGTTGGTGATTGAATTATGCCCTCCATGAAAGACATGTTGACATCTTAATCCATGTTCCAGTGGGTGTGAACTTATTTTTAAGGAGTACCTTTGAAGATATTGTTAATAGTTAAGGTCTGGACTCATTTTTTCAAAAGATCCTTTGAAGATCCTATTTAGATAAGGCCAAATTAAATCATGGTAGGCCTTTGACTGGAGTCCTTATAAGCAAAGGAAACTGTACATGTTATCTAGAAGTCAGTAGAAGCCATAAGTCAGAATAAGTCAGAGAATGAAGCAGATCCCCGGGTAACAGAGGCAGAGATTCAAGTCAAGGCTCCCCAAGGATTGTGACAAGTCATTGTGAGATGCTTCAGATACCAGGAGAAAGCATGGCCTGTCAAGACCTTGATTTTAGACTTCAGGCAATAAATTCCCCTTGTTTAATCCAACCAAAATTTTTTAGTAAATATCATACCAGCCTTGCCAAGCTAAGACACTTCATAGATTTTCTTCCCTAGGATTCCTAACGTCATTTATATCTTGGATTTCTTTTATTTCATTGGGAACTTCTCTTCAGACTCCTTTGATGGTTTTTCCACTTCTTTCAATTTCTTAACTATTATTGGGATGTCCCAAGTCTCATTACTTGGAATTTTTCTTTGTCTGTTCTGACTCCCTCTCTAAACTCAGTCTCATTGCTTTAAAACCATCTATATTAAAAAATTTCTAAATTTTCATTGCTACCCTACATCTCACTTCTTAATCAATGACTCATATATACGTCTACATTTTTGACATCTCTATTTGGGTATTTAATAGGCAACTCAAATTTAACGTGTCCAACCTGAACTCCACATCTTCTCCCCAAACTGGCCCCTCCAGCAAGCTTCTCCTTCTCATTTGGTAACTCCAGCTTTCCAGTTCCTTGACAAAATCTTTGAAGTCAGCCCGCATTCTTCTTTTCCTCTCATATACCACAATCAGTCTGTCAGGAAATCCTGCTATCTCCTGACCTTCAAAATATTTCTCGACTCGGACCACTTCTCTCTACCTCCAGTTCTACCACGATGGTGTAAGTCACTGTCATTTAGCACCTCAATTACTGCAATTGTTTCCCAGCTGTCCCCCTGCTTCGGTCTTTGACCCCTTTTCTGCCTTTGTTCATTTTCAAAACAGCAGGCAGTGATTCTTTTGAAATGTGAGTCAGATCATGTCAGTCTTCTCACAATTCTGCAGTGGTCCACACTTACTCAGAGTCATGCTTGCAATGGTTCACCCTCTCCATTAGTTCTCTGACCTCATTTTCTACTGTTTCTCTCCCTGACTCATTCCACCCCAGTCACACTGGCCTCTTTGCTGTTCCTCAAGAATGTCAGTGTTCCAGTTTAGGGTGTTTGCTTTCTGGTCTTTTTTCCATTGTATTTTATGAGTGGCAATCTAATGATTCTCTGAGTTTTCATCTCTGGAATTAGAAACTTAGATGTTACCTTTGACCATCGTATTTGCACTTGGCCACGTTTACCTCGCTTCACAAACCTTCTGCCACCAATCCCTTTCAACCCCTGCCTGAATCTTCCATCTCCTACTCAGAGTTTGTAGATCTTAATTTCCCGTCTTCACTTCCTTTAATCCATGTTGCATCTTGCTTTTTTTCTCACACAGTTCTTTAAAAATCTTTTCACTGCTTAAACACACACACACACACACACAAATAATCTCTCTCCACCTTGACCTCTTCTCTCCAAAAAATAATTTTATTTTGGTTTCACACTTTTTTTGCTAAGTATATCTTGGATTTCTTTTATTTCATTGGGAACTTCTCTTCAGACCCTTTGATGGATTTTCCACTTCTTTCAATTTCTTAACTATTATTGGGATGTCCCAAGTCTCATTACTTGGAATTCTTCTTTGTTCTGACTCCCTCTCTAAACTCAGTCTCATTGCTTTAAAACCATCTATATTAAAAAATTTCTAAATTTTCATTGCTACCCTACATCTCACTTCTTAATCAATGACTCATATATACATCAAATATATAATTTGACCCCAGTACATTGGCAAGCATTCATGAGATGTTGAAGACGAGGATGGTACTGATTCTGCTCTCTCTGCACCAATAAACTCTTCCCAACATCCTCATAAACCAGGCTGAACTTGCAAAAGTATCATATAGTGGAACTTTAAGATGTCACTGGGGAGAGTTTACTACTAAACACAATGTCACATAATTTCTGCTATCATAGAGTATGGGTATGTTGAGAATTTCAAGGTCACATTTCCTAATGGGCTCATTGTGCTGTGTGAGTTTATAGAAACCGTTAGGCAAGAGGCCAAAGATAAAATGGATAAGCCCTAGCTAGGGTCACTATGCCTAAGGTCGTTTGTTTTGACTCACTGTTGACAGTATTCTAAAACTGTACCTTTTCAAAATATTGTACTTTGCTTTGTCACAGATTAAAATATTTGCTAATGCCATACCCAAATATATAAAAACAATATCATAAAAAAAACAACAGCTTTGGATTTGATATTAGTTTTCAATTATTCATGGCACAGTTTCCTGATCCTGAAATCGTGGCATCCTAAGGGCTCTTCAGTAACTTTAAAAGATATGCTGGGGCAGCTGCCGTGGCTCAGCAGGCAGAGCTCCGACCTGCTGTGCTGGAGGTCTGGAGTTCAATCCCTGGTGCCTCCTGCCCATATGCAAATTAAAAAAAAAAAAGATATGCTATGAAGTGTTCAGAAATCTACCAAAACAAAATTAACTCTGGATAGCAATTATCTGTGCATCAATTTTGGAACTCAACTAATCTCAGGTTAAGTGGAATCTGATTCTCTTTGTCCCTTTCTTTTACCCTCTGATTTTTAAAAATTAGGCTTTTTAATTTTGAGATAATTGTAGATTCACATGTGGTTTTAAGACTAATACAGTCCCCCTGTACCCTTTACTGTTTCCCCAATGGTAACACATTGTAAAACTATGGTACAGATCCACCACCAGGACACTGACAGTGATACAGTCGACATACAGGACACTTCAATGCCACAGAGATCCCTCAGGCTGCCCTTCTATAACCACACCCTCTGCCTTTTACCCTCACCCCTTCCTTCAGCCTGGCAGCCTCTAATCTATTCTCCATTTCTATGGTTTTGTCATTTTGAGAATGTTATATAAATGGAATCAGACTATATGTAACCATTTGAGATTGGCTTTTTGGAGTTAGCATAATTTCTCGGAGATCATCCAAATATTTATGTATATTAATAATTCATTTTTATAAAATTATTGAGTGCTATTCCATGAATAGATATATTACAGTTTGTTTAATTATTCACCTGTTTAAGGTCATCTGGGTTGTTTCCAGTTTTGGGCTATTATGAATAAAGAGACAGTAAGTGTTTGTGTACAGGTTTTTGTATGCAAAGAAATTTTTATTTCTCCAAAATAAATGCCCAGGTGTGCAACTGCTAGGTTGCATGATCTTTGCATGTTCAGTGATTTAAGAAGCTGTAAACTGTTTTTCCATAATGGCAATTCCATTTTATATTTCCAACAGCATTGTATGAGTGATCTAGTTTCTGCGCATTCTTGGCAGTATTTGGTGTTGTCATTATTATTTTTTTTTAATCTTAGCCATTCTGATAGTTGTGTAGTGATATTTGTTGTGGTTTTAATTTGCATTTTTCCTAATGGCTAATAACACAGTTTCTGTGCCTTTTGCCATCCCTCCATTCTCTTTGGTGAAATATCTGTTCATGTCTTTTGCCCATATCTAATTAGAATATTTGTTGTTTTGTTATTGAGTTTTGAGAGCTCTTTATATATTCTAGATCATCGTCTTTGTCAAATATTTGGTTTGTAAATATTTTCTCACATTCGGTGGCTTGTCTTTTTTTTTTTTTGCATGGGCAGCCATAGGGAATCAAACCTGGGTCTCTGGCATGGCAGGTAAGAACTCTGCCTGCTGAACCACCATGGCCTGCCATGTGGCTTGTCTTTTCATCCTCTTAATAGGGTCTTTGGCAGAGTAAAAGTTTGCATTTTGAAGAAGTCCAACTTACCAATTTTTCGATTTATGGATTGTGCTTTTGGTGTCAAGTCTAAGAACTCTTTGCCTAATCCTAGATCTCAAAGATTTTCTACATTTTTTTCCTGAAAAATTGTGTACATTTTTGTTTTACATTTAAACTCATGTGCTGAAAGGAGATAACACAGCAGAGCCAAGACCATCATTCGAAGAAAGGCCTACTTGCCAGGGTGGCCCTTGGCTGGCTTCTGGGAAGTTGGATTTCAAGTGGTTTCCCCCTAACTGATAAGTGTGACTCACTGTGTCTAAACTGTTTAAGCAAACAGTACAGTTTCTGCTGAATGCCTGCCTTCCTTCTGGGAGTCTGGAATTTTGATATGTGCTAGGCAGGGGTGAGGGGAGGGAGCAGTTACCAAAACCCAGATTGTCTATCATGGATTGGGAACTGTTTTGAGAGGGGCAGTGACCTTAAGGGCACAAACAGCTCTGGGAACTCCAGAGGGCAGGAGCTCAGCAATCTATACCCAGATCTTACTCTCCTTCCACACTCCAACCACCTCCTGGGCTCCTGTCCAACTGAACCCTAGAAGCCAACCTCCCAAGGCAGAAAACAGTGCGAAGAGGGGTAAAGAGTAGGTATGTGTTGTAGACTGAATCATGACCCCCAACAAAACTCATGTTCTTAATTTTAATCTACATTCCTATAGGTGTGAACCCATTTGAAAATAAGATTTTTTAAAGATTAGTTAAGTTCTAGCCAAACAGAATCAGGGTGGATTTAATCCATAATACTGGAGGCCTTAGAAGGAGCGGGAATTCAGACTGAGTCAGTCAATAGAAACCAGAAGAAGCCAGAAGATGCAGAAACCAGAGAACACTATAGGAGTAGGCCAAGGACATCCCCACGTGACTGAGGCAGAGATACAAGCCAAGGAACCCCAAGGATTGTGGCATGTCATTACCAGAATGCTCTAGACTCTGAGAGAAAGCAAGGCCTTGCAGACACTTGGGCTTGGGACTTTTGAACTCTAAAACGGTGAGTCAATAAGTTTTTGTTGTTTAAGCCAACCCATTGTTTGGTATTTGTCCTAGCAATGCCGGCATATGAAAGGGCAAAGGGAAAATATTTGTCACCTGTCTTGATGTAGAAGGATCTAGAAACTGGTAAAGGAAATTTTAACTCTATCATTTCCTGACTAGCCATGTCTGCTCATAATTCATCCAACACTTTCGACGATGGCATGTACTATGACAAGTCATTGTGTTATATGTGGTGAAGACATAAAGATAGTAAGGTAGAAATTCAGCTCTCAAGAAGTTTAAAGTCTTTAATAATTTAAGTAGACATATATGCAAAACAGCTATAGACAGAGTAAAACAAAGCAAATAATTAAAATACAGATTGAACTATAAAGAGGTGTTGAAAGTATTGGGAGTTCGGTGTAGAGAAATTTCTAAGCTAACTTAGCTTTGCATGGGCAGGCACCAGGAATCGAACCCAGGTCTCCAGCGTGGCAGGTGAGAACTGTGCCACTGCACCACCATTGTCTGCCCTACGCCTTAGCTTTGATGTTGCAGTGCTAATATATGCAACTGTTGGTTAATGTAGATTGCTGGTATAAATTCAAGTTTCGAGAATTTGAAATATACTTGAAATTTAATTTCATCTATTAATAGCCAATAATAAATCATAATAAAAATTTTGGCTACTCAAAAACTTTTCTTCCAGAATTGAAGTATATGCAAAGGACAGATTAATGAATGCTATGTTTTTTGTGAAAAATTATCCAGGATTTTATATTTAGCCTCTGACATTCATAAACCCTTTAAGTATCTGTTATCATAGAGGATATCCTACAATTTTTTTTCCCACTTTAACCAAACCATTTCCATTTGGGCATATTTCTCTCCAGGTTTTGTCTATATGCACATGTTTCAGACCTGGGCTCCCTGAATCCGAAAAACTTTATGTCATTTTTTTCCGTTCAGGGAAGGTAACTATTACAGCCATAGTGTTTTCCAGATAATCCAAGTAGCCTCAGCCAACTTTTGGCTGGAGCTGGCACTTTCCCAAAGCAACATAGACAATCCGCAGATAAATCCTGCCTGACTAATCTATTTAAACTCTAAAGAGTAGGAGTAATAGGGTCATTGTCCGTGCTGCTAAAGATGTTTTTCATGAGAGGGAAATGAAGAGGGACAGTGAGCCCTTTAGAAATGGAAAAAAAAAAATAACCTTAGTCACATTCTAGTAGAATAAGGAAGCCTCAGCTGCAAACCAGTTTGAACAGAGATATAAAATATTAGAGGGTCTGACTTTATTAATATTTGTTTTCTCTATCTCTTGATTAAAAAAGAAAAAAAAATCCTCCTTCCCACAGCTTCTTTTCCCTCCTCCCCCCCCAGTAGAAAATAGTGTGATTCCTTGCCCAATACTGGGGTGCTGGGCTCCCCACTGCTTGTAGGTGAAATGCTACAGCTGTAGAGCCCCTCTGTCAGGCTCAAAAGGAGTTGCAAGGCAGGTTTCTAGAATTTGTTCTTCTTTCCTTTTCTTTTGCAAATTGTGAAAGGGCTATATTTTCATCTTTATAGTGAAAATCGAAACAGTGGTGTGATTTATTTTATAAAGTCTCCCTGCATAGGTATGTTGGTAGGAATTTAGCCACTCCAAGGCGAGATGTATCTCGACACCATCTCTGGTTCAAATGAATCATGGCAAAAAATAGAAATAATAAAAAATAAAGCTATTCTGCTACAACAGGCCCTTCAGACTCGAGCCCCTGCCTTGCTTCCCAGCCTCATTCCTGTGGCCACTATCACTGCCCCTTCTCTCCCCTAACCCCTGGCTCTCAGACCACCTTATACCACTTCCAGGTGTAGCCTTCAGGGCCACCCCACACTGCTGCCCATAGCAACAGTCTCTTTCCACTGTCCACCTGAGAAGCACACACTCAGTTCTCCAGGAAGCTTTTGGGACCCTCCAGCTGCTCCCCAGAAGACTGATCACTCACTTCTTAGTTACCCAACACACCCACAGAGCCGCGTGTCCTGACACCAATGTTTGTCACAACTTATATCCTGTCTCCTAAATAGGAGCGTGCCACACCTTAGTAGTGGATCCGGTCTAATAGGCACTTAAAATATTTGTTAAATGCATAAATACAAAACAAAACTTCTTTTCCCATATAAGAGAACTGGTAGCCTTGAAAAACAAGAAGAACGTGAAGTGAAGGCAACCAACATTTTTTGCTTATATTCTATGTCCTACATTCCTTTTTTTTTTAATGGTTTAACCTTTTTAAAAATATTTTTACTGATAAAACTTAACATACAAACATTCTTAGCATACAAACATTCCATACATGTACAATCAGTGGCTCACAATATCATCACATAGTTGTGTGTTCATCACCATGATCATTTTTTTGAACATTTGCATCACTCCAGAAAAAGAAAGGAAAAAGAAAAAAGAAAAAAATCATACATGCCACACGCCTTATCCCTCCCTCTCACTGATCACTAGTATTTCCATCTACCCAATTTATTTTGTCCCCCCATTATTTGTTTAATTTTTATCCATATTTTTTTTCATCTGTCCATACCCTAGATAAAAGGAGTATCAGCACAAGGTTTTCACAATCACACAGTCACACTGTAAAAGCTACATCATTATACAATCAGCTTGTCCTACATTCTTAATATTTATTATAATATTTAGCACTAGAATAATGCAAGGGCACAGCAACTGAAATCCCCAATTTGCCAATGAGCAAAGAGACTTTGAGAAAATAAGGAACAATGCGTTAAACACATTTCAATCCAATTCAATCTAGTTTTTCCTGACTGGAGAGCCTGGGTGCTTCTCCAATTCACCAAGCAACAATCAAAAAGGGAGAAAACCTTCACATTTAGCTGTCCAGGGGAGGAAGTGAAAACCTTTGGTTTTCAACTCAAAGGTCACTTTCTCTTATAACCATAACTGGATCTTTTGAAAGAGTCCAGGTGAAAATATTTCATCATGTATCTTTGCCTCTTGCATGCATGTGTAAGCATTCCAGCTTTTCTCTTTGCTATTCTGATTTCTCCGGACTCCAAGGGCAGAGATCTTTCACCTTGATTTTGGGAGTTCCAACTAAGACAAAGGACTGTAGGTGGAGAAAGTGCTTCCCGAACATTTTTTGTTGTTTAATCTTTTTGTTTAAGAGAGCAAATCTTTAAGTAAAGTTTAACTATTTTTTCTTTTACTTTTTCAATTTTTTATTTCAATATAATGACGAACTTACAAAGATTTTCAAAAACAGTACATAGAGTCCAGTGTGCCATTCATCAAGTTTACCCCAAAGGTGACATGTTATATAATCATACTACAAAATCAAACCTAGGAAGTTGACATTAGTGTAATATTGTTAACTGGACTACTCCAATTTTTTTTTTTTAATTTTGGCTCTTAAAAAGGTGTACAGATACAACTTATACAAGATTCTCCCTTTTGTGCTGTATCATGGTTAAGGCTTGGGTCACAGGTCTTACAGTAAAGCTCCCCTCTCTGCTTTTTATGTAAAATATAAGACCTTAGATTGGAATCCTCTAAATATACCTTTCATTAACAAAGGACTTCTCAGATGTTAATTTGTGTTAAAAGCAAACTGACCCAGAGGAATGTGCACTCTAAATAAAAAATTTAGCGAAAGAGCAGACATTTCTAGCTCTGCATTAATTTCTTGGCTGCTAAAACAAATACCATATAATGGGTTGGCTTAAGCAATGGGAATTTATCGGCTCAACCTAGAAGTTGAACATCAAGGTGATACTTTCTCCCCAGAGTCTGGCTTGCTGAGGCTGGCTGCTGGCAACGCTTTGTCTTGGCTTTTCTTCATATGGCAATGCATATGGTAGCATCTTCACCTTTCTCTTCAGTATTCCATTGATTTCCAGCTTCCAGCTGCTCCACAAGCCTTCACTTTCATGTCTAGTTTCCTTTGTTTATGAGGACATCAGCCATATCGAATTAAGGCCCACCCTTATTCCGTTTGTGCACACCTTAGCCAATAGCATCTTCAGAGGTCCTCTTTACGAATGGGGTCACACCCACAGGACAGGGACTGGGATCTGAATATGCCTTTTGCAGAGAACATGATTCAGTCCCCAACAAGCCCCTACTATATGGCAAGGATGTTGCCAAACACAGGAACAAGACTGATACAAAGACACAGTCATTTCCTCAAAGAAATTCACAAACTGGGAGCAGGCATTTGAAATGGAGATGTAAGAACAGTGAGTCAAAAAAAGTCTTCTTACTGTTGAGATTAGGGACAAATGGCTGCTCTGTGAGTAAGAAAACAGACTAAAGCACAATTTGGCTGAAGTGATTCTGTGAACCAGATATAAAGGCCATAATTGTTTAGAGTTGGATTAGTTGGTTAATCCTAGGATAGAACCAGGAAAATAAAAGAGCCTGGACTAGGAAAGGGTTGAACTCAAACAAATGTCACACACTGGGGTGCATCTTGTTTAGACTGTTTTCTGAGGGCCACACCTTCAAATGCCCTCTGCTTTGATGTCGTCTCCAAGACATATGAGCAAATCAAATTCCTCCTAAAAGAGTTCCTCATCTCCATCAATGTTACAGCATTTTCCCAGCCCAAATTTTGGCATTAATTTTTATCGTTCCCTCCATCATTCATATCTAGTCTATGGATGTTTCTCATTGAATGTTCCACCATTCTTCTCCATTCTCACCAGCTCAACTCAGGGCTTCATTACCTTTATTGCTTTTTACAATAAGTGCATCCTGTTTAGCTTCCCTGATGTGAGGCTTATATTCATTTCCTGAGGCTGCTGTAACAAATAACTATGAACTTGGGGGCTTAAAACAACAGACAGCTATTCTCACGGTCCAGAGGCCACAAATCCAAAATCGATCAGGGCCATGTTCCTTCTGGAATAGAGAGAATCTATTCTTTGCCTCTTCCAGCTTCTGTGGCTGTTGACATTCTTTAACCTGCATGCTTCTCTGCCTCAGTGGTCACACTACCTCATCCTCTTCTGAATGTCAGATCTCCTTCTGCCTCACTTTTATTAGGGCATTTGACATTGGATTTAGGGTCCACCCGAATAATCCAGGGTTATCGCCTTATCTCAAGTCCCTTAGCTTAACTATATCTGCAAAGTCTCTTTTCCCAAATAAGGTCACATTCACAAGTTCCAGGGATAGGATGTGGGCATATCTTTTGTGGAGCCACTATTCAGCTGACTGCTGGTCTCGTCCTGTCCAGCCCCTCCAGCACTCAGTGTACGGTAACCTTGAAATCTTATGCTCATCACTTCATGCTCCTGTTGTGAACCGTCAATGTTTTTTCATTTTCCTATATCACCAAATATGAACTCCACCAGCTGGCATTTGAGGTTTACCACAGCTGGCCGCATCCAAATATGGTATCTCACCAAAATCCTGCAATTTAGTTCACCAGACATTACTATATGTAACACCATTCTAGATTTTGGGGGATACCAAGGTAAATACAACGCCACCCCAGCTCTCACAGATGCATGACCCAGTTGAAGGGACAGTTGTACAAAGCCTACTGAACATAGCACAATGAATTAACCCAGACCCCGTTGTCACCAGGCCAGCCCCCACACTTTGTTTGTTCCTACTAAATACTATGTCACACAGTTTGGTTCTTATTTACATTGTTGTGCAGCTTTACTACTGTGTTAATCTTTTAATTGCGTACCCAAAGAAAATGTTTTTTTAGCTCTAGGATTGTGGCTTTTTGTACTTTCCCCAGATTCACTGTAAGACGGCTAAAAATAATGCTAAGCAGGTCTTGTAATCAGACTTTGCTTGCACTGACATGGTTTATTGCACTTGTATTCAATGGCGGAATGTGGTAACTGACTCTATGTGGGATAATTGGAGAAAATGAATGTAATGAAGAGCTGCTCCCCTGCCAGCCTCTTAAGCAGTGGTGGTTATGGGGGCAGCAAATGCAGGAAACCCTTTGGGGAGCTCCACCTCCATGAGATTCCAGCTAGAACAAACCAGTACATAGAGGGAAACCTGATTCCGACTGAGTGAGTGAATACAGCCTACAGAATTTCCAACCTAAACATTATTTGTGAAATCTGGATTGTGAAAATAACTAAAAGAAGGTGACTTTGCTATTCTCTTATAGATAACCTAACAACTTTTTTCAAAAGCAAAGTCCCATGTAGTAAGAGCTTCCTCTAGCAAGTAAGAAAAAAGAATCATTGTCATTGTGAAGTGAAACTAGGAGTGACATTGTTTTATGCTTCTATTTGTATGAATCTACTGAAATGTTCTAGAATAAGCACACTTTTTAAAACCTTAAAAATTTACAAAATTTTAAAGCTGGAAACTTAGAAAAGAAAATCTGAAAGAATAATTTCTAACTGGTCTCTTTTGGCATGCCTCTTCCTGGTATTTTTCATATATATTTATATTTATACATATAAATATATATGCTTTTAACATAAAAGTTACCATATTTTTCATACCATTTGGTAAACAGTTTTTCTTTACACAAAATTATTTGTTTTGGTAATATTCTGATACAATTTCAGTTTAATGATTGTATATATTTCATTTTGTGAATGTACCAAAATTTAATGAATGGTTTTTTTTAACTATCAAATATTTAGATAGTTTCCAGGTTTTCACTATTGTGAATGTTACAGTAAACATCCTGTTATACATGTCTTCATTAAATTCCTAGAATTGGAATTTCTTTGTCAAAGGATATGCACATTTTTAAAACTTTTTATTTATATTGTCAAATAATAATTGAGGTTGATTGACAACTAAGTCAATATTACTAAGTGGATAACCAGCAAGGAATGCCCACACTAGAGATCGGTTGTCATTTTTGTTCATTATTAACTTACTAGGTATGCTGGTTTGAAAGGATTTATGTCCCCTAGAAAAGCCATGTTTTAATCCTAACCAATCGTGTGGGAGCAAAGTTTTCTTCTAATCCCTATTCAGGACTATAGGTTGGAAACTTGATTAAGTTATTCCACAGAGATGTGACTCAATCAATTGTGGGTATTAAAATTGATTAGATGGAGACGTGTCTCCACCCATCTATGTGAGTCTTGATTAGTTTACTGGGACCCTATAAAAGAGGAGACATTTTTTGGAGAGAGTGTCTTTTGAGAATGACGAGAAAGCCATAGCAGAGCCGAGCAGAGCCACGAGTCCGTGAAAATCAGACTCCACCAGTTAGGGACCTTTGGAGATTCTGAGAGAACAGAGTAGGACAACAGAATGACGAAAGCCATAAAGCAGAGTCCACCAGCCAGTGATCTTTGGAAATGAAGGAGAATACCTCTGGGGGAGCTTCATGAAGCAAGAGGCCTGAAGAGGAAGCTAGCAGCTGATGCCATATTCGCCATGTGCCTTTCCACTTGAGAGAGAAGTCCTGAACTTCATTGGCCTTCATGAATCAGGGTATCCTTTCCTGGATGCCTTAGATCGGACATTTCTAAAGACTTGCCTTAATTTTATTTTTTGCTTGGGCAGGCACATTGCCTTAATTTTTTTTGCTTGGGCAGGTACCAGGAATTGAACCTGGGTCTCCAGCATGGTAAGCGAGAATTCTGCATGGAGCCACCGTCACACCGCCCTATAGACTTGCTTTAATTGGGACATTTTCATGGCCTTAGAACTCTAAACTTGTAACTTATTAAGTTTCCCTTTTTAAAGCCATTCCATTTCTGGTATATTGTATTTGGCAGCTAGCAAACTAAAACATTAGGCATAAAAGCAAATCACGCTTTAATCTGCATTTCTTTCTCATGCATTTCTTCTTTGGAATTACCTGATCATGTCCTTTTTCATTTTTCCTTGGAGAAAATGGCTCTTCTTTTCTTATATATTTTTTATTATATTAATTTTTTATTATTTTATTTTATATTTTTTAATATTAAGGATATCATTATTTTAAAATAAATATGGCAAATATTGCTCCCAATTTGTGACTTTCAATCTTGCTTATAGTGCTTTGGTTACTTTTTTTTGGTTAGAGTATTATTCTTAAGGTTTTTTTTTCCCTTTGTTTGTATGGCGATGCACTTAAACTCATGAGACATTTTAAACATCGGTAAACCACAAGGATCAACTTTGGAAGTGACCAATTATTGGAACAATAATTCATTATCAAATTAGAAAAAGAATAATTATATATTTTAAATGCAAATATATTAAGTCGTTTAAGAACTCTTTTTAAGAGCAAAGCAAAATATTTAATGTACATCAGAGTAATTGTGCATCCCATGCCACACTCCACACCCCAAAAGTGTTGTTTTTGATCTGAGTGGTTGGATTGAGAAACGTCATAATGTAGAAACTCTAGAGTCAGCAGGATCAAATGCGAGAATGAAGCCAGAGAG
The DNA here is from genome assembly GCA_004026745.1 of Myrmecophaga tridactyla. Lineage (NCBI taxonomy): Eukaryota > Metazoa > Chordata > Mammalia > Pilosa > Myrmecophagidae > Myrmecophaga > Myrmecophaga tridactyla. The sequence goes on from PVIY010022379.1 coordinate 14,746, forward strand.
CTATGTAGGGCCGGAAGTGAAAGCCATGCAGAAAAGAATTATCTAAGCTCCACAAAAATGGATGGGTGTCTTTAAAGAGGCTACCCTTTTTTTAAAAAAGCAGAAATTATCGACTATATTCCTGGAAGAGGACACATTCACAGGCATTTGGGATAAGATGAATCCAGACATATAAAAGTTTAGTTTTATTATAGGTACTTGAATACAAACATTGCAGTACTTATTGCTGCTTGTATACCCTTTTAGCAAGGCAGTTACAGTCCAAATGAGAAAATATAAACAAAATTATGCACTTTATTTTTTAATATCTACATTGAATTCTTTTATAAATTTTATAATGCAATTAACACTATTATTTCCCCCACTTGATGATGTTCTCTTTCTGTTCTTTTAATTATGACATCTCTGAAGACCCTGAACTTGGTGGAATGATCTTCAGTTATGGCAGGAAATGTTAAACAGGTAACTCTACAAGGTTTTTCCAACAAGTGCTTGCTTTTTGACCTCGATTAAATGCCATATTTAAACAAAAATATTGAAAAATATTTAATATCTCATATGGTCACAGTTCCCTAGCGCTTTGCTCCAGCCTGGACACTGACCATGGAAAAGTAGATGCCTTTCTGAGCCAGCAGCTGCTGGTGTGTGCCATGCTCCTTGATTTTGCCGTTCTGAAACACCACTATCAGGTCTGCGTTCTGGATGGTGGAGAGGCGGTGAGCGATCACGATGCAGGTGCGGCCTTCTCTGGCTTTGTCCAGGGCTTCTTGGACGACCTGTTCGGTAATTGCATAAATTAATTCTAATAAAAGCATTTCTCCATCTTTAATTTCTCCTCCATAAAAAGCCCCATGATTGATCGCTCCAACAATAGATTCTTCTTTTACTAAGATGTCAGTGATGTGTAACATAGATTTTTTGAAAGCGAGAGATTTATCATATCAGAAGATAATTGAATCCTAGTTTGTATTAGTTCTGAGGCAGGGGTTATGTGTTCTCAAAGTTGTGGCACTAAATACAGTCTATGAGATAATTTCAAAACGTTTATATTGTGCCTAGTCACACATCTTAAAAAGCAGCCTGGTAGCCCAGCTCTGCAGCAAATTCAAGAAATTTACAGAGACAGAGAGCACAGGCTCCTTGAAATTTGGTATTTTTAAGATGCAGAGCATCTCAGAATGGCGGATGGCCTCTCTTCCTTTTACAAGCTCAATTTGTCTTTCAGATATCTCAACACTCAGCCTTTTCTTGAACTGGAAATGACTGTTAATATTTATGTTAAGACCCAGCCATATTTTAAGATTATCTTGTCCGCCCCCTTTTTCATATGGCTGCTGAGCTGATACAGCCAGCAGAGAAAGGAAGTATCCCTCCTGGGTGCAGATTCTTAGGGCAATACAAAGCGATAAAGGGCTGTTTTTCTGTTTGTTTTGTTTTGTTTTCTAGAATTTATAAGACTAATTTGCCTCGGGCCATCTTTGTTATTCAGTTCTCCTGAATAACAGCTACCATAAGCTGTTTAAATTACACTGAAAGCTGACATGAGTAGTAATCAATTTATCTGGCTGAATTTTGACTCTACTATGGGATATAAAAGCATACAATTAAATTTTATAAGGACAACTGATGCAAAGTGTGAATGAGTCCAATCTAAATCCTTACCTTTTCACTTTCTGTATCCAGAGCTGATGTAGCTTCATCCAAAAGCAAAATATGAGGCTGTCTCACCAAGGCACGGGCTATGGCAATGCGCTGTTTCTGGCCACCAGACAGCTGAGTTCCTTTGTCTCCTACTCTGGTATTATATTTCTGTAAAAAGGTTTTGTGTTTTAATTATGAAATGTAGAACAGATAATAAAGTACTAACAATCCATTTTTCTTACAGAAGACTGGATAACTACTTCCACACACGCAAACATGACTTAGGTTCAGAAGCCAAACATGGATTCAGAGAGTTAAACAATAAAAAAATGGCTCTAAATAGTAGGGTTAATCACTCTTCTTGAAACAGAGGTTTGGGTCTTAAAAGTAATTTTAATGTAAAAACATCATCAATTTTATGATGAAAAACACTGCTGCATGTTAGTCTCTTTCAGTCTCTTGTTTTATGATGTTAGGGACAAAGATTGATAGGAAGAAGGAAATTTGATCTGAACAAGCTGCACACAAAATTGAGGCGCATCTAATTTGTAACCAGCAGGTGGCGCAGTCGTAATTATTTTAAGGTGAAGAAGGGAAGAGATTCTAGGGATTCTAGCCTTTTGATGTTTTTTATAAAACTATCTCCAATGCATAAACAATTTTAATGGATGCTAAGGAATTCAATTTTGATATCTACCTTTGAAAGCTGAAATCTTTCTTTTTTTTTTAGAGATTTTCCAAAATTCCTCATAGTCTATAATCGCCAGTAAATACTGACTAAGAATCTAGGGACAGGAGTTAAAGCATAAGTAGAAGAAAGCAGAAACTGGTTGTGATAATGTTTCTAACCTAGAATAAAATACTATCTTAGTTTCAGGGGCTTGCCAGGTTGAAATTTTAGTCACTTACTGGGCTTGGGTCTTATACCCAGAGTTTGACTTTGAAGTTCATGTCCTATCTGCTTGTCAATTTGTACTTGCTGTTTTATTTTTATTTGCTAAATGTGGCACCACTGCGGTGCTCAGATGGAAGTCTTCGCCTGCAGATGGAGTGAGGTGACCCGAGGAGAGCTCGGGCAGACGCAGAGGCCTGGCTCCATTCCAGAGCCGCGGTGCCTCAGAAGGCAGGAGCACCTGACACCTGCCTCCCTGTGAGTGCCGGGGTCACCAGGCTGTACTGTACGGATATCCAGCCGAGCAGGGTAAAGGCAGGGCTGGAACCCTGTAGAAATGTAATCACAGGAGGCTTCTAAAGGGTGATGTGAATCCTGGCATCAATCACTCAGAAGAAGTGGGTCTGTAGACAGGAACCAGGAGGGAGGGAATTTTGCCTCCTCTCTCCTAGTCTGGACTCTGAGAGAGTCACAGTGTCTACAGATATGCTCTGGGTGATAGATGGAGCCAGAAAGGAGGGGATCCTTGCGGCGGATGAATGCCAGCTGGGCAAAATCTACTTAATAAACTAGGTAATAGTTACCTTGTTTTTGTCTTTTGTTGATCCCTAGCCCACCTGTTCTCAAACATTAGCCTGCAGCAGCCTCACCTGAGGGCTTGTTACAACAGCCTGCTGGGCTCTTCCTCCAAAGTCTCTGATTGAGCAGGTCTGGGGAAGGCGTGAAAATCTGCATTTCTAATAAGCTCACGGGTGATGCTGGCTCACAGGTGCCTGCCCACACTTTCAGAACTTCTGCCCTCAGCATTAGCAAAGGGGATTGGAGCTTTGTGTTTTAAATGTTCCAGGCTCTAGAAGGGTCAATTACCCAAAGTTGGGCTAGAATATTTGGGGGGTGGATAATACCTGCCCTGCGTCCTACAATGTCATGGCAACGGTTCTCCCAAGAAGGCCTTGAGGAAAAGGTGACTCTTGGGAAAGAGTCAGGCCCACCTGGTATTGGCATCTTTCCCAGGAGGAGGTTACCTACAGAGCCTGATTTTCTTAGGGGGCGTATTCTTACAATAAACATCACTGCTGATGATGGAGGCGGATTGAAGCCAGGCTAGCTCCAGAGGCACTTTGGAGGCTAAAGAGGCCTGAGAGAGACTGAGAGATGCCGCTTCCGGCACTTTCCCAGGAGATGTCTAGAGGCCACACACCGGACAATAGAGCAGGGAGTGCTGCTGAGCGATCACACCACAGCCACGCCGACGGGCTGTGCTCCATTCAGAGAGAGCCTTCCGTCTGACCTGGCCTGACTCCACAGACTGAGGTGTGGAGCTTGGGGAGATTTAGCGGTGAGGAGGCAGGATGGAGGGCAGGAGAGAAGTGGGCGAGCTGGTCACGGCTGCTGCTTCGACAGGACCAGAAGCAGCTCGTCCATAGGTGGAGACCCACACCTGCCTACAGGCTCTGCCTCTGGCTTGGAGGGAAAGGTCCCTCCAGACATACCCACTTTTCCCTAGCTCTGAAGAGACACGGAGCCTCAAGCCTAGAAGCTTCAGAGCTGGAGAACTATTCCTGAAATGTTTCCCTCCCCTAAACCCAAATCCAACACTCTGATCCTTCCCTCACAGGAAGAAGGACGATCAGGTAATTGGGTCAGGAAATGTGGCCAGATGCTTGGATTGGGAGCAGTGGTGGTGGTGTTTGGGATGCTCAGTTCTCTTGGTTTTCGGAAAGCCAGACCTTTAGAAACTGTGGGCTGGGGCAGCTGCAATGTGCTCCTGGGGCTCCTAATTTGGAGACTTACTTCCGGCAGCATCTCGATGAAGGGGTGGATGTTGGCCTCCTTGGCCGCCCGCACGATCTCGTCCTGCGACACGACCCGGCTGTTGTCACCGTAGGCGATGTTCTCCGCGATGCTGCAGTCAAACAGGATGGGCTCCTGGGACACGATGCCCAGGTGGGCGCGCAGCCACTGGACATTCACGTGCTTTATGTCTTTCCCATCAATTAGCTGGAAGCAACAGTTCACAGATCAGCTCCAGGGCAGCACACTTTGAATTTAGCAGAGCGAATATTCATACACTAAAATGGCCACGTTACTGTGAAACTGAGGAAAAGGTTGGTCCTTTTGTGGATCAGTTAATCTTAAATCAATGTCATAATTGTAAGACTTGAGCTGTTATATTTCTTTCCTTTTAACTGGTTTCTAACATACGCACGTAGCAAGCAGAATAATGCATCCTGCCATCAAGGATGACTGTGTCCTGATCCCCAAAAAGTGTCAACATGCTAGGTTGCATGGCATGATGCTTTGAAGCACAGGACCTCAGAAGATCATGTTTTAAAGCCGATCCAGTTCTGTGGTGTAGACCTGTTGCGAGTACAACCTTTGGTTTAGGTTATTTCAGTTGAGGAGTGCTTTAGGTGGGTCTTAATCCTCTTAACAGAGTACTTTATAAGAGGATGAAACAGAAATAAGAGAAGCCAAGAGAGAAAGCCACAGATAAAGAGTGGAAGCCACTGAAGCCAGAAACTGGAAGCAACAATACCCAGGAGAGAAGAGAGAGACCAGCAGACGTTGCCATGTGACAGAGGCCTCCTGGATCGCCAACAGCCTGTCTTCAGGTAAAAGGTATCATGCCTAATTTTGGACATTTTCATGGCCTCAGAACTTTAAGCTTGTAAACGAATAAAATCCCATTGTTAATAGCTAGCCCACTTCTGGTATATTGCAGTTCAGCGGCTTAAGCAAATTACAACACATGGCAAGAAGGAATTAAGGTTGCAGGTGGAACTAAGGTTGCCAATAGATGACCATAAGATTATCCTGGATTATCCAGGTCGGCCCAATGTAGTCACAAGCATCCTTAAATGTGGAAGAAAGAGGCAAGGGAGTGGGTATCAGGTGATGCGATGTGAAAAAAACTAGATAGGCCATTGCTGGCTTTAAAGATGGTGGAAAGAGTTATGAGTCAAGAGATACAGGTGGTTTCTAGAAATTGGAAAAGGCAAGAAAATGAATTCTCCCCTAGAGCTTCTGGAAGAAATGTATCTTTACCAACACCTTGATTTTAAGCCAGTGAGACCTATTTTGGCCTTCTGACCTCCAGAACTTAAGATAATAAGGCCTTACAGCTGCACCAATTTATGTTTGTAGAAATTTGGTACAGCAGCCACAGGGAACTAATACAATGCATCAGACTTCTGGGATGTATCCTGGCATATTTGTACTTACGTCTCAATTTCTCACTAGAGAAGTGGCCAGGATTAGAGTGGAAATAAATAACGATGATTGCAGAATAGGTGGGTAGGGCAGGTTTCTGATCTGACCAGAGTTAGGTCGGATCAGCTTTTGAGGAATCCGTTGCAGAGAGCTGAATGGAGTAGGAATAGTGTGGAGGGGCGGCTGCCATCTCTTAATTCGTTATTGATCTTGGGAAGGTGAATTTCTCCAAGACAGTGTCCTTGGGTATAAAAGAGGAGTAAAGATAATCCCTAAACTCACAGAGCTGAGGAGAAATGAGATCCTACGTGTATTGCTTTTAGCACAGTGCTGGGCACAAAGTAAGCGCTCCTTTTATCTAACTCCATATGCGTGTCTGACAGATGGGTGGACGTCCAGGATGCTGAGCCCGAGGAGAGGATGCCCTTCCTCTCGCGCTCTGACTTCCCAGATTATATTGCAGAAGTCTAGGGCGTGCCCCTGACGGTTTTGCTCATAAAAATTCTCACCCTCCGATGTCAACACGCCTACCTAATAGATCTGCTCTGCAAAGGAGTTCTGGCCACTCAAGTGCTGTCACCTCTGAGGAGGACACCAGTGACTCAGCATTGGGTTGTGTGCTTGGAACTGTTTTCCCAGTGGTGGTGTGAGTGTGTGCCGAGCTGTTACACTCACTGTGGCATCCCAGGCAGCTGGCTGGGTGCCTCTGGGAGACAGCCGGCCAGAGGGTGGATGCAAATCTTTGCTGCAGGAACTGAGCTTCTGTTTGCGAAAGTGACTGGTGCAGGGATGGAAAGTATAGTGTGACCTTTTTATTGCCAAGCTCAGTTGCCATGGAGACTATTTGGCACATCGACACTCCAGGCTTCCTTACAATGTTAGTAAGTGAAGGTGGAGAAAAGCAGGGGAAAGAAACTGTGGCTAAATGGAAGCTCTTGCTAGACAGAATCATACTTGAGAAATGGAAATTTGAAGCAAGAAGGAGATTTGGGTTTTTTAAAAAAAAAGTTTTCCAGGTTTATATAACTAGGGGGAAACAGACACTGCCTAACTAATTAACCACAGACAAACCTGAATTATCCCAGCAAGTTTTAATGAGTTTCCCCATCACACGAAATCTAACGCACTTGAGCCTGCTTATCCTAATATAATACAACGAAACTGCAGGCTAGTTAAAACCTGTGTTAGCTGAAGACTCCTTTCTCCTGGAAAGCATGTTTAGGAAGAACAAAACATAAAACGGATAAAGCAGAGCTTTCTTTCTTTTGGCTAAGGCAGGGATGAGGTCTGAGGGAACTCTGGGGATTAGTAAAAACTGCTCAGAAACATATGAGAAAGTAAATATATGGTAAGGAACAAAGTAATGCCAAATTAAAATGACTAGCTATCTCTATCATAGATTAAAATCTACTTGCCTTCATTAGCAAACTATTATTTGAATCTGTATTATTCCATGTGTATTATTTACTCTGAAATAATATAGATTGAGCATCGGCTATATTCTAGGCTCTGTGATAAGTGTTGTCTAATTCTGTTGTTTAACCTACAAAACTTCCTTCTGGAGGGTGGTGATACTTTAATCCCCATTTACAGATAAGGAAATAATTTACTCAAGGCCACACAACTAGTAATCGGGGGGAGCCAGGATTGGATCTAAGGACTATAGGTTGTGTTTTGGTCACAAAAGTATCTCAAAATTGAAGTATGTTTTCTGTCCTCCTCAAAACAGGGATGTCCCATCCTGGCCCAGGCACCTGCTGGGTTACACTCAGAAAATGACAAGTTTACTTGTAACTGAATCCCAAAAGGAAGGACCAGAGAGGGGAGGAAGGGGAGGTCCGGAGAAGAATCAAGTGCTGGATGGTGATTGCGTCTGGATGGGGAGGGAATCTAGGCTGCGGGTAAGAATGCTTCCTGGTAAGCGTTTAGGGGAAATGCTGGAGGCAATCACTGAGGAGAGGAACCCGAAACTTTAAGGCTCTGGTATTTTGTTGTGACTCTTTTCATTAAAAAAAATGAAAACTGAAATTTCATACCTAACTTTTTATTTATAAATTCACATTCTTTCCTTTGTTCCTAAAATTGTGTCACCTCCAGGTCCCACAAAACTTGGATCTTCCCCTCATAAATCTGTAGCTTAATTTTTCAGGACTCTCTACACTTAAACCTCTTCCTTCCAATTCACCAGTTCAGTGGTTCCTAAACTATGGTAGGCATCAGAATCACCTGGGAATTGTAAAACTAAAAGGTCCAGTGCTAACATATCTGCAGACCCAGTTCTTTATCAGCTTTCCATGCCTGTCTGACACACACCGAGTTTGAGAAGCACCATTTTCAGGCCAGTGTTCCTCAAAGTAAGAGTCAAGCTCCACTGGTTGTGTGCATTTTCTTGACCTCAGGGCGATGCTCAGGGTCTAGTGCTTGCATAAATTCTTAGGATCAAATGATGCCCAAATCCAGAGAGTCATTATATGACAACGAGAACTAATTCCTAGTAACTGACTAGGTGATTAAGGGTTGCTAATTGATAAAGCTTGACAACATTTACTAGAAGTTACTAGGGACACTTCTATGAAGTCTGGCTGCTACGTAGCACTTGTCAATATTTCAAAGCTTTTGTGCAAATGCATAGGGAACAGAAAATGGATATTCCTGCAGTAGATGGAAAGGACAGTTTATCAATGCATTACCAGTGTTGTCTGAGATGGTTTCAGTCCTGTGCACTCAGCATTCATTTCCATATTCATCTGTGTCTCCGCCCTTCCATATGTCAAGGGACCAGAAGGCTAAAATCTATTTCCTAGACTCCCGTTGTTTGAGAAGTAATTTAGATTCCACCAGTAAGATGCACTGTGTGAAATGTGGAAGGCAGAGCCCAATTCTCCTTTAGTATATGCTCCAGCAGACAGGAGTTTTTGCAGTAGCCAGACTCTAGTCTTAGTCCCTTTGGGAATGGGGCAGCTGGGACACTGGCATAGTTTCCTGTAGCTTCCTTGGCCACAGGATGACAGCTGCAGCATATCATCCAATGACTTTGTAAACACCTATCCCGTGCATTAAATACTTATTTACTTGAAATATATAGGGTGGTTTCTGATTCCCAAACGGAACCATAATTGATAGTTGCCCATGTTTTTAACTGTTCTTTTTATATCTATGTATTTGTAGAAAAAAATCATTAAATTCTACCTTTATTTTCTTGTGTAAATTATTGTACTATTTACCATTGTTCTTTTCACCTGCAAAGCTATGTTCTTGCCATGGTCTTCCCTCTCCCCCACCATGCTGGAAAGTGACTCTGGGTGCAGTAGGAGGGGGACGAGATTGTCTTACCCTTCCTAAGATGGGAAAAGTTTGAGAGCTATTATTCTAATTACATGATCTATTTCAGCCAAACTGGCCTATAAACTATACTGTGGACTAATAGCTTATCAACCCCTCTTCAAATCATTCTCCTGCATGCAATGCGTTCTTGACTGTGCACCCTTATGCAAATGCTTCTTAGCCCCTAAGAACCAGCTCTAGACCTACCTCTTCCTTTGACAGATGTCCCTGAAGTCCTGTAGGACCTCTGTGCTATATAACTCATTTCACAGTGCACAGCGGTGCATGTCATACAATGTGTATATATTCCATTTTCTCTGTTATAGTCTCTGAGGGCAGACACCACACCTCGTTTCAGTTCGATATGCAATACACTGCTTAATGAATGTCTGTTGAGAACCATAATCACTGTCTGAGAACTAATATGTCCTCTAATCACTTCATTTGTCAGCAAGGTCTTCATTTTGAATCCCTTGCTCAAACTTTAACTCCAAAATTGAAGTTTAAAGTCAGAATTCACAAAAATGTACAAAAAAGGTAGTAATTAAGTACTAGGTTTGTCATTGTTAAATAATTGAGTAATGACATAACTGTCTTTGAATATGATAATATTTGAGAAGTAGTGATTTCTGTGGGGAAAATTAAAAGAGAATTCTGAACTACAGGTTGAAAATTCCATTTCTGCTTCAATCTCTATTGCAACCAGGACCCATATGGAGCTGCTTTGCATCAGACAGGCTGTACTGAGCAGGTGTCTTTTCTGATTCATCAGTGCCTGTGCAATACCAGTTATTAAATATTTTGAATAACAAGCCTGAGTATAATCAGTAACTAACTGCCTACATAACGAACACTTCTTGCTCTAAATCCTGTTTCTTCATAGTCTGATTCTTTATAGTAATTTAAAGTTTTCACTCTCCTTTCAAGGCTCCTCTGTCATCCCAATTACCTAAAACAGTCCCTGACAGGCTCTTGATAAAGGTTTGTTGAATCTTGAATGAATGAACCCTTCACTCACCCTTTAGTTCATAAGACAAAAAAGAACTCCTCCAAATTCTATATCCACCTCCCAAATTCGTTCATCTCACTTCTTTTCCTGAGAAAATGTCTCAATATGCCCTCTCCATCAGTGGTCTTGCCGCATCCTTAGTCATAAAAATGCTCAAGCTCCTCTTGAAAATTCTCCCTGGACTCTGCCTCCCCACCCAAGCTCTTATTCTTACTTTCTTTCACCTTCAATCTTCTGGAGAGTTTGTGCTCACTTAAATCTTCATTTCCTCTCCAATCCACACCTCAACTTGCTAAACGTTTTCTACCACCATCCGCATACTTTCAAATGTCAGAAATAGTCTTTCATTGCCAAATCCTATCCCATCTTTTCAGCCCTCGTGTTGTCCTATTCTCCACAGCATTTGTCACTGCTGCTGCTGTTTCCTTCCTAGAATACTTCCACCGCCTACCTTGGCTTCCAGCTCACCCGCGTCTCCTAGCACCCTTGCTCTCTTTCTCACTGCTTCATATTTTTTGTTGGCTCCTCTCCTGTAAGCTGAAACCTAACCAAGGCAGGTGAGGTGGGTGGTAAGGAGGCTGCTCCGAAAAGAGAACAGAGGGGCAGGGTTAGAGAGAGGCTGGAGAAGCTGGTGGGACAGATGGCCACTTGGTGACCGCCATCTGGGATGTCAGTCTTTCTCTCAGCAGGGCTGTTGTTTAAAAGTTTGAAAAAAAAATCATGACTTACAGTTGGGGGTTAAATACCTAGAGTGGTTCAGGGGAGGTGAAACCTTGCAATGAGTTGATCGTGGAAGCACTCACCACTGTCCCACCCACGGGGTCGTAGAAGCGCTCGAGGAGCTGGACCACCGTGCTCTTCCCGCAGCCACTGCTGCCCACCAGCGCCAGCGTCTGTCCCTTCCTCACCGCCAGGCTCAGCCCCCGAAGCACCGAGATGTCTGGCCGGGTGGGATAGTTGAACACGACTTCATTAAATGTCACATTCCCTTCCATCTTATCCTACAATCGGAACAAGATCAGAACAGCAACATTGAATGTGATTGCTGCAATATCACCGGGGATCAGCCGGCAGTGGACATGTCTCATGCCATCTGGGCTTCATTTCAATCTGTTAGAATTGAATAAATAAGACCTCAAAGAGTTCAGGCTTTTACGGCATGTATTGTTATTGTGCAAATGTGATCATTAAATCTGTTTCCCCAAGAATCAAGTAACAGCATGCAATAAAATCGGACTGAAAGGACTTGCTTATAAACTGGGCAGTACTCCTGTCTCCCTGTAACTTTGTTAAACAAAAGTACTGGGTGTTATAGACATTATTGGCATTTAGTAAAATGAATCCATGATTTAGAAAGTTATTTTTTTATCGGCAAATTTCAAAAGCACAGATTTCATTCAAGTTCCTCTTATAATAAGTTTCTTCAGGAGTTAGGAACAGATCATATAATTGAAAAATCAAGCTCACCGGCTTCAGGCCATCTGTGCTATAGCTGTCGATGAGAGGGACCTTTTCAATGATCATAATGATGTGGGCCGCTGACACTTTGGCTTTGGCGTAGTCGGGGGCAAATGAACTGACTTGCCCAACTGCCATGGCACCAAAGACAATAGCTGAAAATACCCTGGAACAGAAAAAGGCAAAATGTGCATGTGAAATATAAGAAAGAAGACACTGTACAACCAGACAGCATTGCTTCAAATACTTACAAGAGTTGAAACAAAACAAAAGAAACCCCTTTCCCTTCTAAATTATATCAGTGTAATAGATTGATCATAAAATGAACCTTTTCATAAAATGAACCTTTTTTTTTTTCACTTTATTTTCAGTCCACCTTGCAATGTAACTTTGCAACTCTTTCATTTAAGGAGTAGAGTTTATTTCCCCACCCTTTGTACTTGGGCTGGCCTTGTGACTTGTTTTGGACAGCAGGATGTGGTGAGAGTGACTGTTGCCAGTCCATGCCCATGCCTCAGAAATTTGCTTTCTCTCTCTCTCTCTTTTAGAACATGAGAACAAGCCCAGATTAGCCTTCTGGAGGGTACAAGACATACAGAGGAAGGCTGATTGGGTCCCAGCCAACTCAGCAGTGAACCCAGCTCACAGGAGCTATGCTCAACCCACATCATCAGAACTGCCCAGCTGACCTATAGACTGGTGGGCATAAATAAATGTTTATCATTTATGTCACTGAGGTTTAGCAACATTATTGTGGCAATAAATAATAAACACAGTCAGTGATGCTAGAATTGCATCAGATTTTTAGAAAAAAAAGTGAGCTATGCAGTGAAGGGAGAGTTCCTTACAGGTCCAGTTATCATGCTGCTCTCAAGATGCATCAACATTTTTACTGTTGCATGGGAATCACTTAAAAAGTTAGAAGGCCTTTACAGGTTATCAAGTCCAACTCTTTCAATGTTTGTGCCTTGACGTTTCTCCTAACCTGGCATCCACTCTGTTTTCGGAAGGTACAAGTTTTCTGATTGAGTACTTCCATTTTTAAAAAGTTATTTTTCATATGGAAGAAAATTTGACTTCCTTTTGCTCAGTCCTTCAAGTACCTGAATACCGTTAAAAAGGTCCTTTGCCTCTTTGATAATTCCTCTCACTCTCACCATTCCAGCAGCCCTTTCCTGAACACATTTATCAATCTGCTTTTTTTTAAACAGTAGGCCTGGAAACAACATAATTCTTAGACGCACTCTCAGAATGCTGTGAATCTATCATTTTCTTAGGACTCTCTACCTGTGTTAAGATTGATATAATGCCTCCAAGTTTTGAAAAAATAGCTCTAAATAAATCACACCAGTGGCTAATATCTGTCTTGTAATCTTTTAAACATGTGCGCTCTTTTTCAAATGGATTTTCCTTCAAACAGGGCTCCTTTGTCCTTTATTTGGGAGATTATTTCCCAAACGTAAATGCTCAAGTGTCAGCAAGTTTCATCAATTCCAATAATTACCTTGGAGAAAAGAAATATCTCAAAAATTAATCAAACACTCAATGCCAATGATACCTGGTTTTGATCTTTTCAAAGGTTAGGCATAACCATAAATAGCTCCTACATATCATTTGTCAGACATAGACATAAAAATTCTGTCAGCTTGACAAACTGTGATGCCTGCACAAGTCGATGTCTAAGTAGAATGGACATACTATACTAACACATTACACTCCTAGGCTTCTATAATTCTGGCTTAAATGGAAAACTGTGGTTTGTTCTCTATTGCTACTAATTACGTCATGCTAATAAAGAGCAGAATCTTCTCATCACCAAATCCAGAGCTCAGAAAAAATTTACCACCAAAATGAGTATCTGGGTACTTTAGAAATGTAAGTCCGGGGATGTAATCCCCCTGACCAAGATAAGATTTTCTGCATTAGCAGCAATCTAGCTTTTCCTTTTATCATTCATGCATTTTTCTAGTTCTTAACTTCCAACTGCTCTTGTCTTATGCAGGAAAGCAAATTTATCCAGGCATTTCCCAGGGTTTGTAGCATTTAGTGCTCCAAACTCTGTACTTAGCTGCCGCACTCAGAAAGTCCTTTAAAAGGAGCCAGTTGTAGTCCTAGCTCTGGGTTAGGTTTCATCCCAAATGCCAAGGCCTTCTGGAAGCCTCCAAGTAACCCACCCAGTGACAGATTCTGAAAGGTCAGATATGTGAGTCAGCACTGCGAAGAAGGGGAATTACTGATCCCCAATAGGAAACAGAGTTGCTTAATGGTAACATACTGAGACTCAGAGGCAAAATCTATTCATGAGGTTTCACACTAGGGGTTTAGGTACAGACATCACGCACATTCATTTCAACTTTATTTCTCTATAGAGTTCTAATTATAAATATTAAGCTGATACTTACAAAAGAACATCTTGAAAGTCCATTAACTCCCTTGCCACCAAAAAGGCACCAAGCCGGAAACAGGCAGCATAAGAAAAATACATCATTGCCTGGGTGATGGAAAATGTGACGCCAAAAATCTGTGCCTTCCTCAGGGAGTTTCTGAAAAGAAGACATTTCCTTTTTTTTACTTACTTGACTTTTCATTCTTCAGTCCTTAAAATGTAACCTTTGGCAGATTAGCAGTGGGGCACAGAAATGTGGTAGACAAAAAAGCGGTTCAGTTTTCAAAAACTAAGTTTGGATCTTCACTTTATCAGTTATCAGTAGTGCAGTTTTAGGAACTTGCCTCATCTCTAAGCCTCAGTGTTTTTATCTTTAATGTAGCATTAACCATACCTCAAAGGGTTGATGTAAAGATAAAATGAGCCGATAAACATAAAGAGTCTGTTGGGGATTAATACATGAAAGTTCCCTCCCCTTTGTTCTCACTTTTGGACATACAACAAGTATGTACTCTACAGTAAACATTCATCAACGCACATTTACCAAACACCCACAACCTGAAGGGGCCACACTGGGCACTACAAACACAAAGACAAGGCATATTCTGCACTTGGGACCTGGGAGTCTATTAGATAAAGATTTATGCAATGGAGATACTTTATGATTAAGATTTCATGGGAAGAAAAGAGGCAGCACTTAACTCTCTGTGGAGTTAGAAAAGGATTTTCAAAGAAATTCTTGGAATTTCTGAGCCAGATGGAACCCAGTATGGGTAAGAGCAGGTTGGTGAGTAGCCCACACTCTTGGCTTCCCATTCCTGCTCCAATCATATCAACTGTGTTTCTCTCTGTGTCATATACTAGAACTTCAAATGAAATTTCTTTAGAGAAATGGGCTGTACTATTTTTTAAAAGTTTGAAAATGCATCAATAAGGTCTAGTCCTCTCCTTTTACTATAGAAAAGACCAAGACTCAAACAGGTTGGGTTTGTCCATGCTTCCATCACGTATTAGAGGCCCCACTGGGATAAGTACAACAAAGGAAGGACAAAAGGTTTCCGTCAGAGAAGGAGAAAAGAGGAAGGAAAGACATACCCAGGAAGCATATCACACTTCAGTGTCCAACAGACACCTGAGATTTCATGTTCCATAAAGAATTCATTGCCAACTAAAGCAACATACTATTCCCTATCCCATTAAGTAGGGTCATTCTTTCCCTCCCTCTCCCATCAGTGACCTGCTCTTACAGATGAGTTCCACGTCTCATCACTTCTCTGCAGGATAAATTCAAGGGCTTCCTGACTGGTTCCCTTCTACTCCCTCCACCTTCGAGCCACCTACTCTCTCCCTTCTAGCCAAAATAATTCTCCTGAAAACAAATGGCTGATTGAAAACCTGCCCCCACTTCCCACCTCCCTTTCCAGTGATTATTACCTGTATGGTACCTGCAAACTCTGGCCGTACATATATTCAAACTTTTCCTCCCGAGTCAAAGAAACAACAGTCCGGAAGTTTTCTATTGCTTCAGTAGCAATCTGTAACAGATTACCCAGTCACTAAGAAGTATGAGTGCCAAGAGGGACAAATAGATTTCTAAGATTTACTTTATTATACTACTGGTTATTTATTATTACTTATGAGCTTCTGTATAGTAAAAGACACTAAATTTATCAAATCAAGTCTCAGACCTGAAGGAAGACCATCAGCTAATTCAGTCTCCTCTTTACTGAAAGAAAAGCTAAGGCTTAAACAGGTGAAGGATCTTGCCTAAAGCCATGAGCTTTACAGAGGCAAAATTAACCTGGGAACTTAGTACATACATCTACTGTAGCACTCTTCCCTCTACAATAGCCGTATTTAAGTTTACAATTATTTTACAGACATATTTTTAAATGGGATGTTTCTATTTCTCTGATTATAATTGTCATTCATGATGACTAAAGAATGTCTGTAAAACATTAAAAAATGAAGATAACAAAAAGTTACATATTGGTACATTTGACATTAGCTATGTATTGTTTTTTTCTTGCATATACATATTTAACAAAATTGAAATCAAATTGTATTTTTAGCTTTATATCATTTTTTTTTTACTTTAACAAATATCAAGAGTATTTTCATGTCATTGAGTATGCATTAATAGTGAGATGCTTAATGGGCAACTTAATATGCCAGCCGGTTAAGCATCCTTTATTGCTGAGCGAAGTTTTTAATCCTTTTCTTATTAAAAATAATTCTGTGACAAACATCCCTGTATATAAACTTGGGTCCATTACTGAATTATTTTCTTAGGAGTTTTTAGAACAGAAATTACTGGGTCAAAGAAAATAAACTATCTTTTAAGGAACATGATATTAGCAATTTGTTTTTCAGAAAGTTTCTTTCGTTTAATCATGTCTAGTTGACTGTCACTTCCACCAAGCCTCTGTGATTGGGATGTAACCATCTTCTGGAGTCTGGATGGAGGACAATGGTCAGCCACTCTCCACGAGAAAATAGTCATGGTGGGGGGGGGGGGGATGATTTCTTCAAGAATGATAGTCAATCTGTAAACAA
Source organism: Myrmecophaga tridactyla (assembly GCA_004026745.1). Classification (NCBI taxonomy): domain Eukaryota; kingdom Metazoa; phylum Chordata; class Mammalia; order Pilosa; family Myrmecophagidae; genus Myrmecophaga; species Myrmecophaga tridactyla. The sequence goes on from PVIY010022379.1 coordinate 31,225, forward strand.
AGGAAGACCTGAGACAAGGTGACTTCCTGATGCCCTCTATTTTAGAGAAGCAGTTTTGATAACAAGCCAACGATAGTAAGCGATAGTGGACAGGAAGCAACACACAGCATAGCGCTCAGGACTTTGTTGAGAAGTTTAGGGAAGAAAAAGTAACAATGGGGAGGGCTATAGAGACTTTAATAATCTTTGTCACAAAGAATGTCCTTGTTCCATAGGAAAAAGCCGGAACGGGTTTCATTTATTTATTTAACTGATTCCTGTATTTTGAATTTAGCCTGATGTATATATAATAAAGGTGTTCATCATTCTCGTTTGTGGAGACCATGAGATACTTGGCTCTTATGGAGAGAGGGAAAGGCACACCAAGGCTGCTCACTGAAGCTAAGTCAGGGCTAACAGTAGCAGAGGCTGTCCTGTTTTCCAGGAGTGAAGATGCACGCTGTGCTAAGAACATCAGTGCACGAGTGAGATTCCAGCCTACGTCAGCCACCCAGCAGCCACATGAACTTGAACCACTGCTCTCAGAGTCGTTTTCCTCATCTCTAAAAAGAGGGGGTTGGACTAGAAGGACTCTAAGGTCCCCTAAAAGAAATAATTTCTAGAATTTTAAGTTACCGAGAGAAATTACTCTTATTATTTAAGATGCTCTTTCTCTCTCTGGCTCTGACACTGGTCAGAAATGATTCTAATAAAGACGTATTCAGTCAAGTGAGAGTGATTTACAGCTTCAGAATCAAAAACATGAAATCTCATTTATACCTCACTTTATCCTATGCTGTACAAATTACCTAACTTCAAAGAGAATAGAAAATTTGAGGTTTGGTAAGAACTTAAGTGAGTTTTAAAGACTAATGCAAAAAGTTATTAGAAGAAAAAAGTTAACATCGTATTCTTAAAAACAATAAACATATTTATAGATAAAATTTAAAATTAAGTTAAAAATTATTCTCTCTCCCAGAGAGGCCAAAAAGATTAAACTATATTTACCATAGCTAATTACAAAGATAGGAAAATGTCCAGATTCAATTTATGTTAAAATATTTTCAGATTTTTTTATACATAAGAATATTATATACTCATTTTAGAAAATCCAAAAAATACAGGAAACAAAAGAGGACATAATTCACCTCCAGTCAAATATTCCAGAGACTATCCTTGCTCAGATACATGTTGGAAATTATTATGTGTTCAAACAAAGGCAAATTTTCTGGATTAGCAAGAAAATGCAACAAACTAAAACAAAGTCTGAAAGACTGCTTTTATTATAAATTTCAGTATAATGGTTTTAAGAAATACTTTCTATGCATCATTTTCAAAGGCAAGAGTGCATTGTTCATGACTGGTTTATAAAGGTAGTCACTTTTTAGTGTGTATACAGCCCAATAAAAGTGACTAGACTTTACGAGTTACAGACCTGCCCTGGTGAAAAAAACAATATAATCACCTTATAATTAGAGTCAATCTTGCCATGCACTAAAGCAATTAGGAAAAGGCATAATTAGCACCCTGTTTCCTCACAATAACTCCAAGAATTTTAAACAGAGACTCGGTACCCACTGTAAGGTGCAAGAACATCAAATTGGAGGAGTAAATAACATTGAACTTCCTTCAGAAATTGTTATGCATCAAATAATTTTGAAGAAAGGAAAATGTGTATATCTCTAGAAAAAAATTATTCCTGCAATCTCTCTTCCTACCCTCCAAATAAATTGGAATTAGATTATGGCTTTAATCTCTGAAAGGAAAATGCTTCTATTTGATAGAAATGCTTAAAACTTCCAAATAATGTGACAGAAACCTACAGACCATGGTCAAGGGCAGGGTGGGGAGGTTAAGAGTGGGCACTGGACTCAGCTCTCCCCCTCTGGAATCCTAGGCTGTTAATCAATAATCAATAAGCATGGAGATTAATGCTGAGAGGCGTCATGAATTACTACAAGTAGGAAAATTCCTCTCTGAAGAAGTAATAACCTGAGATCCGAATGATATAAGGGAGCCAGCCATGGGAAGATTAGAGGGAACCAGCTTGGAGTGTTCTAGGAATGAAAGAAGGCCAGTGAGGCCAGAGCAGGGTGGACACAGGCAAGAAATGGTACAGGACAAGGTCACAGAGGTTGTTAGGGGCTGGGTCCCACACAGTTTTATAAACCAGGGCAAAAAGGTTGGATTTTATTCCAGGTGCGATCAGAAATCATTGGAAGGTTTTAAGCAGGGAGTAACATCATCTGTGTTTTTAAGAGATCAGCCTGGCTTCAGTGTGACCAAGGCAGAGTGTGGGTGGACAAGAGTAGAAAGAGTAGAAGCAGGGAGACAGATGAGTTAGGAGACTTGTGGCTGTGTGATTTTTGGGTAAGTTTCCTGTCCTCTCTGAATCTTAGGTTTTCTTATGTGTCCAACAGGGAAAAATTCAACAGGTTCTTGAGAGCACTAAATGAGTTAATGCATGTAGAACTCTTAGTAGGATGCCTGGGATATAATATTATATATTCAATAAGTGATAACCTGAAGCTGATGATCAGATAAGGGTTGACTTTCAATATTATATGGTCTGGTAGTGCCTCCACCACTGCTTTTGCCACTCACAAGAACCACCACTGAATTAGAGCATTTATTATACCCCTGACCTTTACTCAGAAAACCTGCCTTATTCATATATTCATTTGCATCCACACCCCTTCCCTCACTCCCTCTGATAGAACTCCAAGAGCCTCAGGTCTGGTGGGTACCAACTCAGAGGGGCTAACCTGTAGCCTGCAATAAGTCACCTTAGGATCATCTTCTTCCTAAAAACAGTCTCAGACTCCTTTCTGGGACATTTCAAAAATACCTAATTAAATAATGAAACTAGTCAATAGTAATGGTTTTCCTTTTAAAATATTTTGTCCTAGAATTTTCCATCTTCTCTTCAGATGAAGTATCAGCACCAAAGAAAAAACACATAGTCTAGTAGAGTAAAGGAGAATGTTCTCCTGGCAAGGGCCAGAGGTCCCCGAGTCAGACCACAAGCAAAGAGAGCCCTGGGTCCCTCCAGGGCGGGACCTCTGAGCATGTGAAGGGAGGCTCGCAGGAGGTGTGTCCTCCACGGGAGGCAACTGGTCGACAAGGATTAGTGGTGATGCTCAATCTCCAGGATTCTTTCCATTATTTATGCCAGTGAGGTAACCCAGCCCCACAATAAAGAACCTCAGAGCTCAGGGCCTAACAGAGAGCCAGAACCACTCTGATCTGCTGGGGTCCCTGCCCTAACTCATATGAACCTTGAATTGTCCATCAAAAGATGTACTCCTAATCCTAGATGTAAGGGCCAGTTCTGGAGGTCAGCCCTGCTCTGACCTCTCCTTTCTGCAATAATACAAATCATGTGATATCAGATTATACTCAGCCAGCAGCAGGCCTCTTTGCCTCTTAACGGAGGCATGATTTTGAAGGCCAAATGTCTGAATGAATCTTGACTCTGCCAGTTATCAGCTGTATAGCACACTGGGGGTGTAAGAGAACTTTTCCTGTCTGTGCCTCAGCCTCACCTGGAAAATGGGGATAATAAAGAACCTGCCTCATACAGGCTCTGAGGGGTAAAACACTTGCTAAGAAACAGGGTAAATGCCATATAAGCATTTGTCAAACAATGGGGGAGTGGAGTGGGGAAGGGACAAACAAGCATGAGAAGAGGAGACAAGAAACAAAGGAAAAATACGGTAATAATTTAAGCCAAATAGAATAATGACCCTTAGGATGTTTTCCTATTTTAATCTCTTCCATCATATGGAATAAAATGGGTCTATTTGCCTCAATAAAAGAATAGATTTCAATTTGCTTGAAAGAACAGGTGAGAAAGAGAGAGCATACTCCAGGTATGAGCTAGGGAAAAGAAGGGGAGGTAAGGAGGTAAGGGAGGAAGGGAGGGGGGAGCAGCATGAAGACAATGGTCTGAAACTAGAAAAGTCTGTTAGGATAAAATTATTGTCAGTCTGTGACAATAGACTAAGGCTTTGTTTTGCTCCCTTTCCTCAATTGCTAATCTGTTGAACAAGCCTAAAAGAGGATTGCCTAGAGGCTTGGTTGTAAAAACCTTCTCACATTCCTCAGATTATGGTAAATAGCAGTGAGTAATAAAACAACACTGATTAGAGTATTTTACTCTAGGTTAGCAGTCACATTTAGTTTGACTCACCTTTCCAGCACCTTCTAGTTCTTTCTTATCTTTCAGTGCATGTCCAGACAACATTTTCATTTCAATAACTCCTGCTATGGCAATGATGGGTACAATTGCTAACAGGAAAAGTGTTAATTGCCAGCCATAGATTAAGGATATAATAATGCCTGTCCCAAGATTTGCGACATTCTGGGTTATTACAGCAAGCCTGGAACCTATTGCCTGCAAAACAAACAAAACAAATTAGATTGACAGTTCTATATTATTTCTAAAATCCACGCTTGCATTTTCTTAAGAAATATGTCAGTTTCATGAAAATCTATTAAACATCTCCTTAGTTATAGAATAAAAAGTTAAGATTTACTTGTAAAAAGCTTATTAGATTTCAAATATGATTTCTACAATTTCAGAATACTGAAAGCAGAAAACTAATAATCTAGAGTACAATTATGTATTTCTATCTCTTATAACTTTTTAATACCAAGAAAATCTTCATTAATCAATGTGTGATCATTCAAGTAAACTTTGCGAATTAGCAAAGTCTGACAATTATATTAAACTGCGAGTAGTGGAAATTTTTGTTAAGCATATAATTAATTATAATTTAGGATATTCAAATATATCTTGGTCTATGTGAGATGCTTATCGTATTTAATTTAACCTACATTTGATTTGGAAAAATAAACAGAATTGAAAGCTATAGAATTTAATTTAGGATATCAATCAGGCATCAGAACCTTCTGTATAAATACCAGAGGGAGACTGGCACATGATTTTCAGTCACATGCACTGACTTCCAACTCTAAAACCACAAACCAAATAACAAAGCCAATTCAGTCTTCCACTCCATACTTTTCTCCTCTCCTCTGGAAACACCCCATACTCTCAGGCCATTCTGAATTCCTGCTCTGGTGCCCAGACCTGCTTTCTCTAAAAACGGCCCAAGTCTTTTCCATCCCGGGTTTTCTCTGCCCAAGTTGGTCTGATCTCAGCTAAAGACTATAAAGATTATGATGATTAATACAGTAATCTCAGCTAAAGATTATCACTATGATAATGCACAGCCTAGGATGGACACAAGCCATCTCTGTGACTTTGAACAAATTTCCCAATTCCAGGAATACGCGGGTACATTAATAAACACACAAGCTTTCTCTTAGCACTGAATTCTATGACAGAATCATTTACAATTCCCCATACATCAACCCTCTAGAATCATTCAACATCTATTTGATACAACACTAGATGAGAACTTAGGGTGAAAAATATACTACCACTACCGGTTGCCCTAATACACTAGCGCTAAAAGAGACAGCATAGATAATAGAACACATTTACTTTTATTTGATGCAGTTATTGAGTTTATATTAAAGGGAAGCTTAGCTAGTTCTGGCAAAAGCCAAAAAATGGAGTGGTCTTGAAAGCCAGCCTTCTGTACAAGACGTTTTCAGTGTGAAGTTCAAGGGATAGACTGGTAGAGAAACTGCATCACAGGAATGATACAGATGGTTCCTTGTAGCATCTACAAATTCTACTCAGAACCCATTTTCCACAGCAACCGACTGAGAGAAGCATTCAAACAGCCCCTCCCACAAGTTCATGGTAAAGGAATTATCCCAGTACATGACCTTCTAGACCTATAAATGTTCAGCTTTGGATGGCAGTCAAGGGGGGACACAGAAATAAGGAATAAAGTGGATCAAAGATAACAAATTCTTCTTTAAAGTGTATGAAGGATGAACTAGAAGATGTATAACTTTAAGGTGGGGGGGGGAATTAAGTCCTTTGGCTTAATTTGATGTAGTGCTTCAGGGGGCATTGCATTGGCCTCTGCTCCCTTATTCCAAAGATTAATATTCTGTGTTCCACTTCTAGCCCTCACACAGAGTGGGAGACTGTAGAGCTTCAATAAAAATGAATGGAAGGGAAAAAAAAAAAAAAAAACAGAATGGAAGAGCATAGATTAGCATGGATTAGCAGTAGTAAGATAATTTTCATTTCAAAGAGTATGTAACACGCCACAAACCACAGCCTGAGCGTGGAGCAAGGCAAGACAAAAATGAGCTGACATTTGAAAACCCACTAAGGTTCTCTTCCCCTTGCCATCCCCTACCCCTCTGTACTTTCATGTATGTGTATCTCATTTCCTCTCCCACTTGTCTTTCTTCCCACTTTTCATTATTTCTCCCTTTCCTATTATTTCTTTCCTCCTTGAAACACCAAAATGCCACTTGAACTCTAAACTGTTTGTGCTTATTGCAATACAAAATGTATATTTTCTGAACTTACTTTTTAAATCAGGTACATTTAACCTCACCTCTCTCTCAACCACCTTCAACCAGAGAAAAATTTTTTTTTAATTTGGGTGCTTTTGAATTCTATTTGGCTCTCATTTGCTTTGTCTCTTCAGAACTCAAGTCTTAGCACCAAAAATAGAAAATAAAATAATAAAGCCCACCATTCCATAGGGATAATATTGAGATGTATTTTCTCCTGATGTATGTTTAACAGGATTAAGTTACTTCAACACCCTACTCTCAAACACATCTCAGGACAAGTTTCATTGATGGGGTAGTTAAATATTAAAAATTTCAACTTAGATAAACATTATCATGAATTCCACACATGCCAACTTGAATTAGCCCTGGCTTGGGTGGCACTGGTTTGGGACAGCACTGCTAAGCTCAGATATATATATTGGAGTGACCGCCAATTTCATAAATACAGGAAAGCACTGTGACCTAAGGCAGGCCAGAACTCCAGAGGCAGTTTAAGGGGAGACGCGCCTATCAGTGCAGAATGTCCAGACTGCATCTGCTCAGGCTTCTGCTGCAAGTTAAGTTTCCCCAAGGATTGTACCTTCCACACCAAATGGGAGCTGGGATGTGTGCGTTTGTGAAAGCACAGGAGCACATATGACCAGGTCTCTGTAAAAGGTATACTGAAGTGATGTTGGCAAAGATTAGCTAGGGCATATCATATTATAGCACTTGAGGGCACAATTCGTCTACAGTAATCACTGTCCCCCCAAATAAAGCTCTTCTAAGAAAATGAAAAATAAAATAAAGACATGATAGTTTACAATTTCCTCTACCTATCACCCCATTTCTCTGCCCCATTTACAGTTAAGTCCATAAAAGATTTGTCCAGTTATGTCCAATTCTCCTTCTCCCCTCTCTCTGGATCCCACTCCCCTCAGGCTTTTGCTCCCATTGCACCCCTGAAATGGTTCTTGTGAAGCTAGCTACACCACTGTGAAATGTTCCATCCCTATAAAAACCCACCAGCAGGGTGGGCCACAGTGGCTCAGCAGGCAGAGTTCTCCCACCTGCCATGCCGGAGATCCGGGTTTCATTCCCAGTGCCTGCCCATGCAAAAAACAAACAAACAAACAAAAACTACCAGCAATATTTGACACCCTAAATTACATCCTTCTCTTAAAACACTTTCTTCTTTTTGTTTCTAGGACAGCTCCCTTCCCCCTCTCTGGCCACTCCTTGATCTTCTTTGCTGTTTCAATCCCTAGCTCTGACAGCAGCACCCAGTCCTTACCTCTCTATCTACACACACTTCCTGAGCGACCCCCTCCAGTCTCATCACCCTGAAAACCACCGATACAATGAAAATCTGCAAACTTAAATTTCCAGACCTCTCTGCTAAATTCCAGACTTGCAAATCCACCTGCCTTCTTCACATCTCCACTAGGATGTTTAGTGAAGGCACCTCAAACTTACGATGTGCAAAGCAGAGCTCCTGACTCTCCCCTAAACCTGCTCTTTCAACAGGCTTCTCAGCTTCATTAAAGAGCAATGCTGTTTTGCTAGCTGTGCAGGTCAAAAATTGGGGAATCATCCTCAAGTCCCCTTTCTCTCACAGCCCACCTCCAATCTATCAGCAAAGTTTGTTGGCTGTATTTTCAAAGTATCCAGAATCCATGTTTTTACCCCCCTAGCTAAGCTACCATCATCTCTCCCCAGGATTATTGCAATAAACTCCTTACCTCCCTTGCCCCCTTCAAGCTATTCTCTATACAACAGTCAGAATTATCCTTTCAAAATTTCAGATCATATCAATCCTGTGTTTAAAAATCCTACAATGGCTTCCCATCCAGTATTGTAAGATGACACTGAGCTCAATTCTTATGACTCTTCCTTTCACTCACTTTACTCCAGCCACACTATCCTCCTTGCTGTTGAGAAATGCTCCCACCTCAGTGCTTTTCAATGGCTGTTGCTTCTGACTGAACATCTACAGGGGTGGTTCCTTCCCTTCATGAGGCCTCTGCACATCACTGAGGTCTTGACAGCCTGACAACCAGCGACCTCCTATCTCCATGTCCTGCTTTCATTTTAGTTCCACAGCACTTTGATAATCTACCATGTAGAACCCTATAAGCATGGAAACTCTAATCGGTTTTAGGAACTTCAAATTTATTTCAAAAGCAGTGCATATTCCATTCTGCTGGAGTCTATACAACTTGATCTGAAGCTCGATTTTTGTGGATTTGGTTGCTTTAAGGAAAGAAATCTGTATTCAAGGCAACTATTCCTAAGATTTATACTGCAATTTAGAATTCTCTGTGTGACTCCACATTTATAACCTAATATATTCTTCTACTAGCCCCATACATTAGATAGATCAAATATTATTATTATAGCACTACCTTATAGAAAGATTAGAATATTAAGATTGATAAGATTTTAGGAGGGAAAGAAATTTCACATCATCTTGTAGATTTTTGCTTTAAAGAGTTGCAGTTGTAAAAGAAGAAATGATCACTTCATCCAAAATCAAGACTTGTTCAACAGGTTCTAATTGTATCAAAGAGATTCGAATAGCAAAATTTAAGTTTTATAGTTTGATAAAGTTCTTCCTTAGGCCCTTGCTTTGATTTTTTAATGTGCTTTTTCATTTCTTTTGATCTGTTTTTTAAGATTATTCTCTTCCTTCTCTTCCCAATTGTGGTGCCCCAAAACTTTCTTACAGCAAACACACACATCCTTTTTTAGCAGCAATTAAAACTTTCTGTTGATTACTTGAGCATTGAAGCAGACTGAGCCTGAATGGTACGGTGATAAATTCTTCCTTTTCTAACTTATGTTTCTATGTACACTTTGTTAATAACATGAATAACACAGCAAATATCTAAATATAACATATTGTATATAATTTATTTATATAACATATTATATATAATTAATTTATTTATATATCATGTTTAATTATTTAACAATTTTGCTGTATCTCACATGATATTTTATGTAGTTAAATGTTTATTTAACATTTTTTGAGCACTAAGCTTGTAATGAGGAAACGAGTTTCATGCTGAGGTTCAAGCTGGACAGTCAGGACAACCAGGACAGCCAGGACAGCCAGGACAACCAGGACAGTTAGGACAGGCAGGACAGCCAGGACAGCCAGGACAGCCAGGACAGTCAGGATAGCCAGGACAGCCAGGATAGCCAGGCCAACCAGGACAGTCAGGACAGACAGGACAGTCAGGAAAGCCAGGACAGCCAGGCCAGTCAGGACAGCCAGGCCAGTCAGGACAGCCAGGCCAG